>JRUC01000406.1:0-21862 GCA_000806385.1 Leptographium procerum
CGGCGCGGTTGTGCCAGATGACAAGATCGTCGGGCTCATACCGGTGCACATAGACGTAGCGGTCGCTCATGGCCCGGCTCATGAGCGAGTGGATCTTCTTGCGCGCCTCGGCAAAGTCGTCAATGACCGTCTCGGCGCCCGTCTCGGGGTCCGTGGTGATGAGGCGGTAGACACAGCAGCCGAGGGCGATGAGGTGTGGCCGGGACGGCTTCCCGGGGTTGCGGAAGACGAGCTGTTTTGGGGGGTGGGTTTCGTCAGCGACAACTGTTCGTGACGTGTGGGCCCTCTCAGCTTTTTAGATCCCAACACCTACCGGATAACAGTGGACCTTGTCCCAGGTCCACGGCTCCAGTGCGTCGAGGTCGCGCTCCTTCCCCTCACTCTCAATCGTGAGTCCGTCCGAGGTGGCCTTGCAGTCGCCGATCCAGTTGTACGCGCGCGGTGCATACTGCACCTTCGTGTTCATGGCCCACTCTTTCTCTTCGGGGGTCAGCAGGCTGAAAGCCCGTGCGCCGGAGACGTCTACGGTTGTGTTAGAGAGGGAAAGAAGAGGAAGGGGGGGAGCAAAGGGAAGTAAATCAGAGAAGCAAAAGGACCTCAGAGCTTGACTCACATGCGGTGCCGCCGGGATACACATTTTTGACAGTGCCATCGTCAAAGACGATCTTCTGGTCAGGAAGATAACCTGGGGTCTCGCGGCAGCTGATGATGGTAACCGTGCCCGGATATCTCTCGTACAGAGGAGCGTCGAGGTGCCACCGATAGAAGCGCGTTTGGCCGCTGGCAACCTGTTCTTCTGTGAGCGGCTTGGCGTGAAACTCTGCCTGGCTCTGTATTGTCTGTCATCAGTTGACAAGAGATCGACAAAAAAGAAGGATAACTACACACCACGTGCCTCAGCTGCAGGTCTTCGCCACCGTCGTAGTTGGGATAGAAGCCGTTGCCGATGACGACGACGTTGGGGTCTCCCCGGAGGCGGGCGGCATTGTTGCGGCTGAGGACGTTTGTCTTCTCGCGCACGGCCGTCTTGCCGTAGCTGTGCATGTCCAGCGCATCCCTGTCAAAGATGCGGCACAGCGCCGTCATCGTGGACGGGTGTCGGATGCCAGCCCGACGCACGACAAGGACGCTGTGCTCGTGCAGCGCGTCCACCAGCTTCCTCTTGTCTTCGGCAGACAGGCGGTCCAGGTCACCGTCGGGTGCTAGCTTGACTTCGGCCCCGAGCAGCGTGTCGAGCCTCTCCGAAGCTGGGAGCGGGACCACCTCGATGATGCTCGAGGCGACAGCAGCGTCTGGCTCTTCCGAATGCGGCATGGCGGGCGTTTCGTTTCAATGCGCGACGAGATGGCTACACTGGCAAGAACAAGAATCAATGGTAAAGCAGAAATGCTGACGACATCACCGGGACCTCTCTTGCAATGATTCAGACCAAAATCGCCCTCAATGCGATGGCTCGCTCGCTCTGTCATTGCTTATCTCGGCCGTGAACAACCGCTAAAATGGGCTATCTCCCAAGACAGAATGCACAATCTCGGCTGATCTAGACAAAACGCACCAATAGGACGACAGCACTCTATATATAGTACATTCCCAACACATCTGTCCACGCTACATTCCCTGCCTCTTCAAGAAACCAAACACCAGCTGGAACGCCTGGGGGGCAACCTTGTGCAGGTTCAAATTGTGTCTGCTATAGTTAGCCGGCATTCCCATATTCTCCTTTTTGTCTCCTCTTCCCACAAAAGACTCACCCTGCCGGCAGATTGTCCACAGCCTCCACAGCCTTTGCGCGGGTAAACTTGCCCTTGATCTCATCTAGCACGCCAACGCAGTTGCCACCGCACGCCGACACGTCAAACTGTCCCTGTAGCAGCAGCACGGGAGCCGTGACGCTGTCATAGGCGATCGTCGTGGCCAGCAGCGACGGCAGCTCACCAACAGCAAAGGGTTCGCTGGCCACGCCGTACGACCACTCGGCCAGGTGTCGCTCAAAGTATCCGTGGGCGAAGTACACGGAGGCCTCGGCGTATAGGTCCGCCGAGATCAGATACGCCGAGTCCAGCGCGCCCCAGCGTGTCGGGTCCTGCAGCCGGGCCACGCGCAGGCCAGCGCCAGCGATAAACGGGCCAAAGTGGGCAAAGGTGCCGCTGAAGCCCGTCAGCACGAGGGCGTCAACGTCGGCGGCGAGCTCGCTGGCCGACGCAACTGAAATATAAGCACCGTAGCTGTGACCGACGAGAGCGACCTGGCTGGCGTTGGCGGCCTGTCGCGCGTACGAGACGAGGGCGTTGAGGACGGCGACCTCGACCTGGAACTGGGCATCGGTGAGGGCATTAACCCTAGCAACCAACCATGAGCGTCGTATCCGGTAAATATTGTATACACAAAAAAAAAAAAAAAAAACACAAAAACCCTAAATGTACTTTTCCGACGAACCGACGCCGATGCGGTCGTAGCTCAGGACCGAGTAGCCGGCAGCAACCGCAGCGCCGACAAAGCTGTACTGCTCGGCCCCGACAAAGTTTGGCCGCCAGTATCTGTGGGTGCTGTCAGCACGGAAAAGTACGAAAACCCAGACACAAAACTGGTAGAGGCCAAAGCAGGCGCGGCTCACAGCTTGGACTCGATAATGCCGTGCGTCAGGACCAATGTTGGCCCTCCACTACCACAGAGCGTAGCCCCGACTGTGTAGTTGCTCTGGACTGAACCTTCGGTCTCGCCGGCGATCGGCAGAGGGTCGATTGCCAGGCCAGAATCTCGGCGTGTCAGGTTGAAGGTGAGCCCGGCTGCGTCCCAGTCGTCCTCGACTGTTGCGTTGATGGCGAATCGTGGCGCCGATACGAAAACAGGAATCTGGACCTCTCTGCATATTGAGGCCGGAGGATGCGGCCAGGCAGCAGCGACGGCCACCAGAATGATGGAAACAAAGTAGCTGCGCATTTTTTTTTCTCAAGTTTAGGAACGGTGACGAGAAAGGGAAAGAGTTCTGAATATCAAAGCGGATAAGAAGGACAAGAAGCAACTATCAGAGCCCCTACTCGAGGGCTTATTCTCATACACATCTCGTTTACGCCAGCGACAGCTCGCATTTATATATGCATGTTCATATACTGCTTTCTCTGTCTACTCTCTCGTATTGTTCGACTCTTGATGACAAGCTTCGCGTCTCCAATGCCACATTACATAAGCACTAAAGCGCTCGAGTGGGCACAGCGGGACGTCGGGATACTGACAAATTGGGCTCTAAGATTTTCCGCCTTCCGCGATGCAAAGTCAGCAGTGCATTGAAGCTTACACGCTTAGATACTCGTATTGACCTGCCTCATGGCATGGGACGATTAGAGGTGGCGATGAGTAAAAGCCATACGATGAGATTTGTTATCCCCGGCTTCTATCATCTGAATTAGAGAACCAAATCCAACCCAAATCATCGATACCACCACCTTGTGCGAATATGTCAAACCCCCTTCTCGCGTAACTTTACACTACTTACTTATACGCCCTAACATGGCTAAGAACGCTCGCCGCACCACCTCGTCTTCTATAAGCACACCGATTGAGGCACGAACCGCGAAGCGGCTCCATGCATCAAGCATAGAATGCCTAAGCAACTTCCGTAGTTGACGTGGTCCCAAGCTAGCACTGGTCTAGACGAGTATATAGGAAGCTTCTGCCTGCGCCTGCAATGATTATGGTGTTTTGCACGTTGCTTTAATTGTCCGACACGCTCCGTACCACGGGCAGAAGCTGTCCGTAACCACTTTCAGTGCCTAGACTGGCGTCTTGGGCGTCTCATACTCTCAAAGCCGCAATGTCTATGGCTATTGGGTTGCTACGTGGGAGGATCGCTTACTCACTCTCTCATGGAACTCGTTAATATTACGCTTCTGAAGAAGCTGATCTGATGCAAGCTATATACAGGTTTTTGTCAACTCTTTTAGGCCGTGAGAGCGGTCAGTGTAGTGGATGCCTTGAGGTCCCGGCTGCTAAATCCCACGCTGACGGTGAATTGGCCCTCAGGGATGAGCCACTGCTGCGACACGATGTCCCAGTAGCTAACGTCACGGCGTTGGAGAGCAAAGGTCACGTTGTGTTTCTGGCCGGGGGCCACGGGGAACTTGTCGAAGCCGCGCAGCTGCTTGGGCGGCGTGCCAGACGGCGTGCTATCAGGGAAGGTGAGGTAGAGCTGGGGGACGGCCTCGCCGGCGACGGAGCCAGTGTTGGAGACCACAGCAGTGACCTCGTAGAGGGTGTCCCAGAGAGCCGGGTTTCCGCCAGGCTGGATGGGAAGGTCGTCAGGGACGGCGGCGACGGTGGTGGCGACGGTATCGACAGTGAGGCTGCCGTCGATGTCAAAGGTGGTGTAGGACAGGCCGTAGCCGAACTCGTAGAGGACGGAGATGTTGTTGGCATCAAAGTAGCGGTAGTCGATCTCGAGGCCCTCGTCGAACCAGGACTGCCAGTCCTCAATGCCGGTGGTGTTGATGGCCGTCGTCGGCGGCGCGTTGTAATCGCCGGCTTCGAGGGCGATGGTGTAGGGCAGCTTGCCGGACGGGTTGACGTCTCCGTAGAGGACGTCGACGATGGAGTTGCCGGCTTCCTGGCCGGTGAAGTGGGCGGCCACGATGGCGGTGACGTTGTCGTTGTCGGCAAAGGGCAGCACGTTGATGCCGGACGACTGGGTGACAACGATGGTGTTGTTGCAGTAGGCGGCGACGGAGTCGACGACGTCGCTGCCGCTCCAGTCGAGGTCGAGGGACTCGCGGTCGGCACCCTCCTCGGCCCAGGTCTTGAGGAAGACGAGACAGACGTCGGGCGTGGGCACCCAGAGGCTGGAGACGTCCGAGTCGGCGATCAGCGTGTTGTTGAGCCACTGCTGGACCAGCGCACCATCCTTGGCAGCGCGCGTCTTGATGGCCTCGAGCGGCGACACCAGGTAGGTGAGCCGGCCGGTGCCGGAACCGCCGCCGACCGACAGTGTGCCGTACTCAAAGTCGACCTGGTTGTAGAAGCCCTGGGTGTCGTCGCCGGCGGAGTTGCCAAAGACAGCAATGGACTTGGGCGCCTGCAGCGGCAGGGCGCCGGCCGTGTTCTTCAGCAGCACGACAGACGAGGCGGCCTGCTTGCGGATGAGGGCGCCGTGGTCGGCGCGGACGTCGCGCGAGACCTCGCCGGTGAGATTCCAGTCGCGCAGCCAGGTAGACCGCGGCGAGAAGGTATTGAGGTCGGCCGAGGACGGGTCCACGCTCGGGAAACCCGAGTCCTGCCCGAGCAGGTAGTAGGGCGTCAGGATGCGCAGCACCATGTCATTGAGGCGCGACTCGTTGAGCGTGCCGTTCTGCACGGCCAGCGTCAGGTTGCCACCAAAGTACGAGTGCCCGTCGGCCACGAGGCCGTAGGCGCCCAGGCCGCCCGGCATGTCCATATCCAGGCCGGCTTCGACCGAGGCCAGGCCCGAGTGCGTGCCGCCCCAGTCGGACTGGATGAAGCCCTGGAAGCCGAGCTCGCCCTTGAGCAGGCCGTTCTGCGCCTTGGAGTTCTGGCACGACTGCGACCCGTTGATCCGGTTGTACGAGCACATGACCGACGCCACGCCCGCCTTCACTGCGTCGGCAAACGGCCACAGGTACAGCTCGTGCATCGTGCGGTCATCCAGGTTGGCCGACACCGCCTCGAACGTGATCGTGCCGTTGTCGTCGTACGTCGGGTTCCGCTGCGTCTCCTGCTCGTTCGCAATGTAGTGCTTCGCTGTCGCCTGCACGCCGGCATCCTGGATGCCCGTAATCGTCTGCGCCATCGCCACGCCCGTCAGGTACGGGTCCGCTGCGAAGCCCTCCCAGTTGCGTCCAGCATAGCCAGACCGTCCGAGTGGACCGCAGACGGGACTGTTGTTTTGTCAGCACTGAAAGGGGCTTTTGGGGACTATAGAGATACAAAGAAGCACAAAGGACGGCAGAGGATCAAATCAAAAGAAAAAGAAAAAAAAAAGAAAAAAGAAAAAAGAAAAAAGAAAAAAAGAAAAAAGAAAAAAGAACAAAGAAACTCACCCTAGCATGACCTGGGCACCCTTGGCCCTGAACTCCTGCCCCATGGACAGGCCGCGGTCGTACATCAGCTCTCTGTCCCATGAGGCCGCAATGGTGACGCCGGCCGGGAAGACGCTGGCGTAGTCGGCCACCCGGATGGACAGAGGGCCGTCCTGCAAGCACAGCCCGGGAAAGCCGAGGCGCTCAATGGGGACGGTGTTGCCAACGCAGGGCCCCGGCGTGCCCGTCGTGAAGTTGGCCTTCTCCTCCAGCGTCATCTGGGCGAGAAAGGCCTGGGCCTTGGCCAGCGCCCCTTCCCAGCCGCCTCTGCCAGAGGTGGCCGGCGACGGGTAGACGGCCGGCGAGTGGCCGTACTGACCAAGAATGGTGGTGTTGAGCGGCTGCACATAGCTGAAGGCAGTGCTGTCCCGGCTGGACCCGCTGAAGTCCTGGCCGCGCACCCCCCGAGGGAGCTGGGCCAGGGCCGACAGGGCAAGACACAAAAAGGCTGATGTCATGACTGCGAGGGCAATAGAGAGAATGCGCTTGAAGCGAGCAGTAGAGCCTGTCTTCTCAGCTCCTTTCCCAGGGCCGTCTAGGAGCAGAGAAAGCTGGGGTCTTATATAGCAAGGGCGGCCGCCCCATGCTCCGCAGAGACGATCGCAATCATGATCGTGATCTGAGAGAGCAGACTCATGTCCGCCCTGTCGGTCGTCGGGGACATCTGCACCGAGCCCAGAAGACAATGCCACGAGTACTACGAGTACTACGAGTACTACGAGTACTACGGAAACGAGTACAGACAATGCTGCAGACGGACGCTGTCCTCCTGTCATCAGACCTCTGTCGGCAGCTCATCGGCAGCTACCAGTTGCATCGTGCATACAAAACAGTATGACTTACGCCTTTGTCACCATAGCTTGCGAAAGGCGGCTCCATGGCGCGGTGAAGCTAGCACGCACTGTTGGGTTGGAAGGGCCGATTAGCTGGGGCACAGGGTCATAAGAACTGACAAAATTCGAGCAAAGACCACGCCGTACAGAGTTGTGCTGCTTCTTGCCCACGGTTCAGCCAGTAGAAAAATGGGCCGAGGGCCCACTTCGATGTATAAAAACGGCAAGACCAACCGGGGACAAGTCTTCTCGTCTGGAGACTGTCGCCTGTACAATACATACGATAGTAGACTGTCGCGAGGCCCCAGCACGTGACACGCATTGCCTTGCCAGGTTGCTCTCAAAAGTCTTTGGGAACGCCAAGCTGTGCTTGTGTGCATTTTAAGATCTTACAGGCCGCCTGTTTGGGAGACGATTGGGCCAATCTCCAAATTCGCCGTATACATATTCGAAACCCCGCCTTTTGCGGTGAAATTTGCTCAAACTGGGCAATCAGTCATCTGGCACTCGATGTGCGGAGACTTTAAGTTCCCCGCTGTCTCCCCACAGCTCTTTCTGCTTGTAAGAACCCGGCATTTAGGCTGATTATAAAGTGGTGCGCAGTTGTCGGGAACACTTACGGTTATTAGCAGCCCATGGGGAACGACCCCAAGCCAACAGCCCACGAGACTATCCACTAAACTAATTCCCCATAATTGGCTTTTATTACTATGGAGCAATACCCACCAAAACACCCTTGAAGGACGAAAATCAGTACCGAGATCAACCGCTCAACCGCTATTACCAGACGTTCTTCACTAGCCCTGTCCGTCCCGTTTCTCCGGAGGCTGGGGGCCACGTAACCCAGCCCGACCCCGGTCCCATTAAGGGAAGGCTTGCGATAACGTGTTTCCGACATTACGGAGCACAACTACTCGTAGACGGAGGTCCCAGAGACCCAGAAATTCAGAAATACAGAGATACAGAGACCTGTGGATAGCGGATAGAGGCCGCTCGAGCAAAGTCTGCGAGTCCCACCTCAGACCTCGGTTGCGAGGACGAGCATAACCCGGCATATCTACGGGTACTCTTTTCATCTCGGCTATAGTGAGGCCAAACCTGGTCCCTCAGTCATATGGTTTGCCAGCCGCCACACACGTAAGGTGGCTTGCATGTCGATGTTCGCTCGGGCCGACTATGAGGCACCTCATGCGTAGTGCACTGCGCTATTCTGGACTTTTACCACGCGGCGGCTTGGCTTACATTGTAGGTTCTTCTTGCAAGACCAAGATGCATCACACGCCTTCACTAGCGAGCATCGGCTGTTGCGCAGACAGAAGGTAAGAGACGGCAGATTGAAAATTGCGCTTGAATTTTTCAGTCTTTGGTTACTGAGAAGATACTCGTATGTAATGATATCCAAGGTACTTTTACAGATCCTTCAATATCCAAGACCCAGAGAGCCTGCGCCACACTCGTCATAGTCCATTCAATTGCCGTATTGGCCAAGGCATATTTCTATCACGTGCCGACTAGGCACTATAGGGAGACTTTGGTTTTTGCGGCCACGATCCCATTCACGATCCGCCACATTCGTTTGAGGGAATACCATTTCCCAGAACTGTCACCTCGCCAGTCTGGCAGATGATCTCGTACAACCACTTGCTTTGTACTGGCCAGCTTTGAAGTCTTTGCTTGCCATCAGCGAAAAAGCCGCGTCGGACTTGAAACGACGTGTTATCCAGCTGTGTAACACGGAGTAACATACTGTATGCAGTTGTGCGCCTTTCTGGTTACTCGGAAAGCTTATCATCCGTGACATTGTAAGAGATGTGCAATTGACTACTATACTTAATACGCTGGCAATTCTAGCACTGAGTTTAGGAGCCGGTGATCATTTCCGGACATTGGCGGAACGGCTGCTAGTGCGTCGTCCGTTGCAGTAATAAGACGAATTTGAATAGTTCCGATAGGAAGAAAGGAAACTTTACTACCTCGACAACTCCGTTGACACATGAGCCGGAAGACTAGAGATTCTTTCTTACTTCAGTTCTTTTTCTATATTGTCTTCTCAAGTGTCTTGCCCTTCTGGCACCATTTACGCAATAGGAGATTTTTGTGAAGAGGTTAGAAAAGGCTACCCAAGTGGGCATACGAGAAGAATGTCTAATCCCATTAGACCCGTCCGTGTTTTCTGTCGTTAGGTTCTGTTCAGACCGAGCTATTGTGGGGATTAATTTTTCGTTGTCGCGATCCACGTGTTCGTTAAGTAGACGCCTTTCTTGTCTAAACTCTCGAAAAGTCCAAGCTCAACAGAAGGGTGTAGGACACGGGCGATCGTCTGGAGCTGCCTAAGCCCGAAACGTGGCCAGTCAAGACATGTTAAAAAAGTCAGTATATATGTTATCTGGAGCGTTATAGGTACACTTGTGAGGGTCGACTTTTTTGGTGAAAGGAGCATTTGACTAGTGCAAATACTTTGTTGGTGAGCACTACATCTCTCACGCACATCAAGCCACAAATGGGAACGAATTCGCCCGGAAAAGCCAGTAAGTACCCGAGTAGGCGTACTTCTAACGTAAGATGGTATATTCTGCGTATAAAACTGCAGGTTACTATTATGGTAACCTCCTCTTTAAAAATAAAATAAAGAGTCACTGGTGCCAGTCGTGGCTCACTGGCTCGCTTACTCAAAAGGCACACACGATAATCTTTCGCTTGCTATATGCCTTCCCACCTTCTCTACATGGCCCATTTTCAACGCGACACAACACGGGGGTGCCCCATTAGGTACTATAATTCAGAAAAAAATCATGCGTCGTGAAAAGTGAGTGAGTGTCGGCTCAAGAGCTGTATCATTGAAACAAAAAAGTGCGCCTCGTGAAACTGGAGCATTTCGGCTAGTGGATTCAGGAACACATCGTTGGGATCATCCAAATGCACTAAAAGGACCAAATTTAGCAGCAGAGGACGCTAAGCTACAGTTGGATCGACGCTTGCAAGACACCAAAGACCCTCCCGCCAAGGCACAGGTCATAAATCTCTACGACGTAACAGCAGAAGGGATTCTTGGTCATTCCTCCATCTAAATCTGCAAAGTAAAGAGCGGGGAATGTGCTTAGCCCCCAAAGACGGCTCGTGGACTCGCAGATGACTAAGGCCGATTCAGGTTGCATACCACGTTCTTGTCGCATGAATTCTACTACGAGCACTCGTACCACAGGAGCACTATAAAGCAAACTTACGCGTCCTGATTGGTTGCTCATCTTGAAGTGGGGGACGTGGGAAGCCTAAGCTAAGCTGTCACAACAGTAGCTTCAGATTCCAGCAGCTTCAAATTCCAACTCGAACATGTTCGATCCATAACCTCAGCGTAATCATCAAGCATCGTGTCAGAATGTCTGCAAAGAAACCAGATGAGTTGCAGGCGACAAGAAAGGAAAAGTCCAGCTATCATACGGAAAAACTCAAGGCAGCACTAAGACGGGTAGAGATCAATGGCCCCATCTGATCACAGATACAGGAGGGCCTGTAGAGCGTCATTGACCTTCCAGAGGACGACCCCGACACTGTCGATCGATTTTTCCAATACCTCTATGCCGGAAACTATTCTGACGGGGAACAATCTGATGGTCTGCCATCGAAAGCCGCCATGATGACGCCCGAATCCATTGCCGAGTCCGCTCTAAAGATACCGACATTTGTTTCTGGAGAAGCAGCTAGAGATTATGGTCAAGAAGATGATCAGGAATATATCACAGAGGGCGACGAGGAGCCAGAGGAAGATGAAGAACCCCTCGAATATGACTCCGAATACTCCTCTACGTTCACGGATCCAGATCCCCCTGACGGTACCAAGTCAGAAAAAAGCGAGGATTATCGCAATGACTACCCGGTCACGAGCATCTCAATCTCTCTACGCATATATATTATGGCGGACAAGTACGGCGTTGTGCCTCTGAAGCTGCTTGCCGAAGAACGATTCACACGCACCACAGCTGACCGTTGGCATGCGTACGATGATTTTCCAGCCGTGCTCGATGAGCTGTTTGAGTCGACAGTGCCAAGTGACCCTCTGCGAGAATTCCTCAGCGAGCTCATCAATTCCCAGTACCATGAAGATGCGGAGCTGCGTGCGAAGATAAAGCCAGTTCTCGAGAGACACCCCCAATTCGCCATCACCCTACTCGATATGGTGGTCCGGGTGCGCGATCAGCTATGCGCCCTACTTCGATATTGTGCAGGGGGACATGTTTCAAGAAGATAGCTGATGCATGCTGGACGATTTCGGCCTTGTAACAGCCAAATTTGAATATCAATATGGGGTGCTCTTGCAATATCTGCCATTGCGTTTCTAAGTGTCAGGCCAGACTGTATATTTCTTACTCCAAAACTTTCTTTGATTAATTATCTGCCTTACCAACCCAGTACCTAGTACGACTTTAAAATCATCTTGTCTCGTACACTTGGGTGGCCAATATAAGTAACATAGTTAGGTGGTAATTGAGTGTTTGCGAGATCTAGGGCGCGGTAAAAAGGTAGCGGGGTCGTATTTTTACATTCGAGAGTGCTTACTTTATGTATCTTATCTTTCATAGCGTATTAACGAAGCCAAAGGTCAGTGGTTATTTGTGGTAAAGGAATTAAATTTGTGTCTTGTCGCTAACTAGAATACAGATAACAAAAGAACTTTTAGTACGAGTACAGTAGCTACTTTAAAATTTACTAACTGAGAGAGCGAATATTTTCCATCCAATAAAACTACTCATTCTCAAATCCAGGATCCTTTCGCCCCCGTACTGGGATTTGTTCTGGTAGATGTCTGGCCAGTCCAACCATTTTACATACTGTTCGAGCCCAAGGCACAGAATTTTGTCTACCCTAAAAATATGGACTGGGACAGCATCTGCTTCAATGTGGGTGCGTTTGCAGCCGGCCTGGTTCTCCTTGAATTTGGCGCCGATCGTTTTATCGACCACACAGCAGTTGTCGCACGTCGACTTAGAGTTTCACAAACTTTGGTAGCGTTGCTTACAGCAGGTGCAGAATGGGAAGAGGTGTGTGATCATGCGACATTGCGAGTGAAGAGTTGGGCTGATTCAAATAGCTCGCTGTCATCGTGGCATCCATACTCCAAAATCGCTCATCCCTTGCACTGGGCAACGTCATCGGCTCCTCAATCTCAAATATTTTGGGAGCATTCTCCCTAGGTCTTCTCTTCCATAATGGGCATACAACGTTTGATCGAAGCGCGAAGATCTACGCAGCATTACTCTTTTTCGTCACCACGATCTTCACAGTCGTCGCTTTGACGAATCAGCTGGGCAGGGTCGCGGGAGGCATATTCATTGCAGCGTTCGCAGTATATCTGTTGTCAATTGGCTATGGGATCTATAGGGGTGTATTGGATGCACCAGAAGACTCGGATAGCGACGGCAGCGACGACGACAGCAGCTTTGATGGCAACAACGAAGAGGCGCCGCGTGATCGTGGCGCAGACGAGACAACACCGCTTCTCCCTAACGAAACCAGTGAAGAACATCCTACACATGGGCGACAACATGGCCTCATGTATAACATTGTTCAACTCATCCTTGGCTTCATAGCGTTATCGATATCAGGCTACGTCCTCTCACACAGCGCGGCCTCAATCGCTGATGGGTTCGGTCTTTCTGGCACCATTTTCGGCGTGACAATCTTGTCATTTGCAACTACGTTACCCGAGAAATTCGTCGCTGTCATCAGTGGCGCTCGGGGACACAGTGGGATCGTTGTTGCAAGTACAGCGGGAAGCAATATCTTTCTTCTCACATTGTGCCTCGGAATCACGTTCGTCGCCGGAGATCAGAAGGAGCTTGCAGGCTCGGTGGTCCCGTTCGAACTGCTTGTTACTTGGGCGTCATCTGCACTCTTTTTCCTGATTGTTTTCCTCGGATCGGATCGTTGGGTTGGTGGGGTGCTGCTTTTGTTCTACATTGCATTCATAGGCCTAGAGTTTACTGCGTATAGGAGGTGAGCCGTCGAGGATAAGAAGTAAAACTACATATACTAGTTTTGCGCCTGAACATTAGCACCATCGTGCGATCTGATGTGTTGTAGTGATATGCTAACACATGGACGGCTTCCAATGTGCAACAGCCCCGATAATTGCTTGACAGTCCGTAGAATATCGTGTTTGACGCCAATGCAACCAATCTGGTCTACGTCCAGCCGGAAACCCACTTCGCCGAGGGCATTGTCTAACTTGCTTCGTTTCTGTATACCGCCTATGGTAAATGAAAGACAAGAAGAATTTGTATAGTATATGCCAGGACTTATGCGGCGCTAAATACGAATCATAAACATATTGCATTAATCACAGATCATAATGGCGCTCATCTGAGACGAATGATACGTTCAGGAATTAAAGTATGCCGGGAGTGTCTTGCCAACCAGCTAATATCCGTCGTCAAGCAGAAGGACATAGAAATTGCGAGGGGGTATGCGTGATGCTTCATGAGCCGATGCAGCCAATCCTTGTCCATCTCAGCGCCGCTGCTAGCCTTCTTAAAAAAAAAACGTCATGGACGGCAGCTCACACTTTCAGCCTCCCCTCTACGCACGCACCCGGCACACCCGGCACACGCCAAACATTCACAAGCTCGATGCCGGCCGCGTGGAAAAGCTTCTGGAACCCCTCCTGCGTCCGCTCCTTGCCGCCCATGGTCATGACCGCCTGATCCAGTACGGCGGCCGGGAAGTCGGCTTCGCCCACACGAGACGGCAGGACCATTTCGCACACGAGGACGCGGGAATCCGGCGACATGGCCTGAGCCAGCTGTGTCAGAATCTGGACGCCGACGGCATCTGCATAGTCGTGGAGAATCATGCGCATAAAGTATGCCTTGGCGCCTGCAATGTCGTTAGTGGGCGGTGCTTCAACATAGATTTATGTCGTCTTCTTTTCCTCTTCTTCCGTAGAAGAGAAGGTGACCTACCCTTGATCGGCTGCTCTGTCAAAAAGTCGTGGGCCAGGAACTGCGTGTCCGCCGGCAGCATGTGGCTCGCCTGGGCCATCTGAATCACGTCCGGCCGGTCCTGTAGCATGCAGTACTGTGCCGACAGGGTCGTGTGTGTGTCCAGGATCGTCTTCAAGACGGCGCCGTGGCCGCCGCCGACGTCGACAACCTCGAGGGTCCCACGGGCGGCCTCTTCGGGCGTGTTGCGCAGCGTGTCGAAATCAAAGTGGCCTACTACGGGGATGGCCCGGTCCAGGCCCGCCATGCCCGTCTGGAAGGCCTGGATGCGTTCGGGGTCCTGAGCCATGATGGCCCACACGGGCGTGCCGTCTTGGTGGTGGTAGTACGTGTAGGGATTGCGCAGCGGGTCGTCGGGCTCCTGGGCATGCTTGAGCTGGCCGCGTGCCACCAGATAGTCGTCAAAGTTGTGCATGTGCTTGAACCAGTCATCGTACCTGGAACTGGTCAGAACAGGCCTGATGGAAGGGACAGAGAGAACAATAGGCATACATGGTCAGAAACAGATGACCGGGGCTGGGCTTGTCCAAGAGATACGCCAGAGAGAACTTTGTGTGTTTGTAGTTTCCGCCGTCCGGTCGTGTCTGATCCAAAAAGCCAGTGGCCACTAGCGTGTGTTTGTGCGTTAGATACAGCATCACCGGGACAAACAAAATTGGGCTACACGTTACCTAGAATTCTGGCCTGGCGCTCTAGTCACGGACAGCGATGTTAGATCGGCACTTTCTATACATAGTAGAGACAATAGTTTTACGGTCCGCCTGCACCCACCAATCAAAGAATCCTGTGCCCCCGTAGCGGCGGATAGATCCGCTAGCGAAATGGAGCCGGTCCTGGGTATAGCGTCGAGAATCCCGAGCTTGATAAAGGTCCGAATGGCCACGACCTCGGCCATCTATAGCTTGCGCTATCAGCAAGATGAAAAGGGACAAAAAAAGGTATTGGGAATACAAGCAGACATTCAGGCCATGGTAGTTGGGAATTTGCTCCGGCGAAATGAGAGACCGCGAAAGCTGCTTGGCTTTGGCGATAACTTGGACACGGCTCATGTACCCACTAAGGTCAGGTGCGTCGGAATAAGCCTTGGCCGCCTGGGTTAGCTCGCTGACAAGGCTGTTGACCTCGTCTAGACTCGGTAGTGCCATGGTGAGACACTGAACAAATGGGCATAAACAATGGTGAGGTTCTGTACAGGGCCGTTTATAACATCACCACTCAGGTCGTAAGATGTTTCGTAATACTCTTGCAGATTACATTTCCGCCGTTTGGACCCTCTGCGACCCCCTAAAAACCCCTCAGTAGACTCACGCTAGTCTATTATAGTCTAGGATTATCATTTCAGCGAAGCGGAGGCGCTGCGATGGGGCGATCCCATTCCTCCTTCCCCTAATTGCATCGCAGACAGCACAAATGGGGTCAGTGTTGACCCCATTCTCAGAACGCTGACAGCCTCGTCGTCATGGAGTCAACGCTACGCACACCACACGCTTCCCCACCAGCCTCACCACCGAAACAAAGGCGAGCAGACACGCCCGAATCCTCGCCCTAGGCCCCTTCATCATCGGTAGAAGAGGACGTTCCGGTCCTCTCCAGCAGTAGCCAGGATACACACATTGAGCCAGACGTGGTACACGAAGATGACGACGACTACGACGACGAGAGGTATGCCACGACCACAACGACCAGTTTTGTATCATCATTGGCATCCAATATCCGGCGAGGCATCGAGGAAAATGGACGGACGTCTTTATGCTGCTTATGGCATCCATAAGCCGTTGATTCCCATAGACGATGAGGAGGTAAAACAGAGAACACAATGGCGTCTATTTCTGCCCCATTCTTTGAGCATACATTGCTGACAGGTGCTGTGACTTTCCTCCCAGATCGGCCGCGACGACTTGCAACATTGCAAGTTCACCCTGTTGCTGCACGACCGGTTTTATCTGGCGCCGCTGCACGAGCACCCCCACAGGATCCTCGACCTCGGCACGGGCTCCGGCATTTGGGCCATCGACATGGCCGACAAGTTGCCGTCGGCCGAGGTCATCGGTGTTGACACGGCCCCAACACAGCCCAACACCCTGCCACCCAATTTGGTGTTTGCGGTTTGTGTGTACCCTTTCACGTCCTCTTCTTCCTCCAAGCTTTTTTTTTTAATTGCCCTCGATCAGCCGTTGCCACTTGCAGAACCTGGGGGAAAACAGATCGATGACGTGGAGAACGACTGGCTGTGGGCTGAGTCCAGCTTTGACTTTATTCATGCACGCGAACTCGTCATGGCCGTCCACGACCGGCCACGCCTCGTGGGTCAGGCCTACCGCCGGCTCCGGCCCGGTGGCTACCTGCACCTGGCTGGCTCCGTGCCTGACTTCCAGTCCGACGATGGCACGCTGCAGGCCGACTCGGCCTATCGGCGGGTAGGCCAAATCTATTTTGCCATGTCGCAAAAGATTGGGGCGTCCGGCCGAGAGCTGATGCGTTGGTGGAAGTACTTGGAAGAGGCAGGCTTCACTGACGTCGTAGAGCGCGTCCTCAAAATCCCCACCAACGCGTGGCCCAAAGATGCGCGCCTCAAAAAGGTCGGCATGTTTGAGCTGGAGCAATTCCGCTACGGCATTGCGAATATGTTTGCACGGGGGTACGCCGACATTCTCCAGGGAGATCCAGCCGCCTTTCAGGTGTTGCTGGCCAAAGCCCGACAGGAAGCACTTGACCGCAACATTCACAGCTGGGTGCCATAGTACGTGGAACTTGTTTCATGGTGCACACATGGAGAGATACATACTAATCTAGACTGCCAGTTACGTTGTGTATGGTCGGCGACCCGACTGAAGACGCTAGCTCCATCTAGCCTGCTTGGAGGCAGTTTGCCAATATGCTATGCTACGTACCATATGTGGATAGTCCGCCGCAGCGCAAGATCAGTATACATAGAACAGTATGCTGTCCGCAATCGCAAAGCCTACACAGTCCATCCATCCTCCGTCACGGCCGAAGAGCTCAAGGCCATCAACAACCGCCGTCTATTGCTGCATCTAATATGCCGGCATAGACCCCCCTGTCTATCTGGCTTGCTATTGCCACCTACGAATAGTTCAAAAGTAGAGATCGACTAGAGTTTTGCAAAAGAGCTCCGCTCCAAGTCCAGTTAGAAAACGTTATATCCGACCTTGACGTTCCTTTCCAGATCAATCTATTTGGAGAGGTAGAAGTATCATGTATGGATCTCGTGGGCTTGGCTGCTAGCGTATCATTAGATAACACTCCGTATTTCTTACTTGTAGGAACTCCACTTCGTTCTCTCTACAGGGGATGAAGGAAGTAGAGCGTGTAGCGTTCTTAGTGGCCGTCTACTTCCAAAGAGTGTTAGGGACTTCCAAACACACCACTTTCAGTGTAACTTTCAGTGGAAATTGAAGGATCTTAGCATACTATACACAAGGATGTACTTTGTAACAAGGAATAATATTAGGTACAGTTTCAGTGAGAGCTTCATTGATCCTTTCTGTTGCTCAGCCCCGAATTTATAAGCATGACCAGCCTACAATTCTGCATCAGACTGAGTCTGAAAGGGCCTAGTGCGGCCCCCAAAGTAATACAGAGTCGCCAATATTGTTGGGTGCATTGAGCCAAAGTAGGATTGGGTCAAAACAAGCATGAAAATAAATGGGGCAAAGGAGCGAGCGGCTAGGTAAACAGAGGGACAGTAGATAGTCGAGAAGCCGTGCTGGTGAGGTGATTTCTTGCCCCTCTTCCTCTTTCATGCGGCTTTTCTACCCACCGCGTTCGTTTGCTGACCACTATTTACTTTCTTACAGCAACTGACACACCGTCTCTTGCTGGTCTCCGGAGAGCTAGACGGGTTGGGCTCGAGGCTGGCAAGCAAAAAGCCAAAGGCACAAAAGAAATAAAACGGATAGGGGGATACAGCAGTGAAGCAATCTAGCTTCAGAACGAACGCCCAATATGACTTCTACTACTACGAGTGGATTTACCACCACCGTGTCACCGGTGTCGATCACGAGCGCCCCAATCCTTACGACCACCTTCACAGCGGCGTCTTCCTGTCTGACGGACGTGTATGTCTATGCCTACAGCGATCTCCAATGTGTAGTCGGCACCTCAGTGGAACCCTGTCTCTTTTACCACCTCGGCCAGGACTCGAGCACGTCTGACTGCCTACCGACCGGCTGGACAGATGCCACAGGTGCTTACTTCTCCCCGGGCATTTGTCCCGTCGGTTTCGGCGAAGCTTGCTCCCTCACAGTTAGCCTCAGCAGCGGATTCGAAACCCGGGCAACATGCTGTCCATCGTAAGTCATCGAGGGAGTGAACGCGAGGTGACGCGTGAAAAGGGAGGGAGGGCGAGAAGACAGACGAAAACGAAAAAAAGCGAAAACGCTGCATACTAACACAAAACATAGTGGCTTTGCATGTCAGACAGAGACCTCCTGGCCATGGTACACCACTGATCTCTGTACGTCGCGTATGATCACACAGGGCCTTGTCGTCTACACCACCAGCGTGGTTGGCAAGGGCCTAGTCACCATCACCACCACAGACCAGGCTGGTGTGAACGCCTTTGGCGTCGTCATCCGCTACCAGTCGACCGACTTTATGTCGACCACGAGCAGTGTCACTAGCACACACTCCGGAACGATGACAACTGGTGCCAGCACCACCACCGCCTCGAGCACGGTTCCATCGGAACCCATAAATCCGGGAACAAACAGCGGTCTCAGCAACGGTGCCAAGGCCGGCATCGGCGTCGGTGTGGTTCTCGGCGTCCTGGCCGCCCTTGGCGTCGTGGCATTCTTGATTGTGCGCCGACGGCGACGTCGAGCGCCTGTCGGCGTATTGCCGCCGGCAGATCAGTCCTACCACAAGTACCCGAATACCCCCTACATCTCAGAGGTAGCCGGCAGTGCATACACACCACCTGCAGAACTATCAGCAGGCAGGTGATGAATCGCGAGACAGAGAGAGAGGCCACGTTGATTTTGAAATGAAGAAGAAAAAAAGAAAAAAGAAAAAAAGAATAAACATGGAAAAAGCGGGAGTTTCGGTTCCTTGCTCTCCTTTTTTTTTACTCCAACTTCGCTGCTTGGCTGACGTGTTGCTTCGCTGTCTTTCCCTCCAATTTACGCGTTATATGTCCCATCAAATTCATTATTCTCCAACTTGCTTTTTCTAGCCGTATAGATGTACACCCGGCCGAATTCGAACAATGAATCTCTTTTATAGCTCTTTTACATTCGTGACTTGCTACACGTGGCTAACCTCTTGCTGCTTCTGCATTTGAGGGCACAGGAAAAGAAGATGGGCCAGCAGCTGAGTAAGATGCAACAACCTCAGTATGGCATATGAAGAGTACAGAAATGTTCATTCCCGATTTTGTGCGCGATTTCTAGCAATCGAGATATCCTACCTCACAAGTTCGCTCTTCTTACGTCCGTTCAGCACTTACACTTTCAGCCTCGTGTTGTCAGCTTCTCTTGCAAACCCCCTTGACTAAGATATTATATGAGATTCTGTCGTACACGGATGGATCGAGATCTATTTCTAGTTCTCCCTATTTTCATGACAGTTGAAACCGGACGTCCTTCTACTTCTCAACCTAATAAGCCTCGAGTTATTTTCTTTTTCGTCCTCAGAAACGCCGCATTTCCCCGCAAAGGTCTCTGCGTCTAGTATTGCCGCGCCTATTTTTCCCTGTGGGGAACCTCCCAGTACTGCTCCTCGACGCAATCCCCTTACATTTAGTAAGAAAGGAAGCAGTGTTCAACAACCCACACACGGAAACGCAGTATTATTAGATGGGACTAGCATCTTTCGTAGACGCTATCCAAACCGGAAGTTGCTCAATACTACACACGAGCAGCGCTGCGTGTTGACTAATGCCAGCCGGCAAAAGCGGTTAGGGCTCGCCTGACGACTGGATTGTGTGTAAGTTGCGGTATGGGCAGTAAGGTATGGCCGAGCTAAGGTCTGTTTCCAAGTGCCGTTAGATGCCCTTTTACAGAAGTATACACTACTACGACTTAGGTACTAGATAGTCTTTCATACCGGTCTAGCCATTTTGTTACGTAGTCGCCTTGGAAGGCCAGGCACCGACACTGCATCCCTGATGTCGGCGTCAAACACTTCTAAAAAAGGGCACATAGGGTCTGAAAGATAACGCTTAACAAAGTTTCTACATTCCTATCGCAAACTAGGCGTTACCAACAAAACCATTCTACAGACGATAACAACGTAATTTGTCGGTTTGTGGAAGAAGTACGTTTATATGTGATATCCTAGATTGATGGTCGCGTATTCATGTCGTAGGTGAGGTCAATGCGCGACAAATCGACTTGGGACAAACAGATTGGGTGGTTTGCAGCTGTCACTCTTGCTTAGTCTACTTTCCATGCATCCAGGAACACGACATGTTATTTTTTAGCCTTAGCTTTCCGTATATTGACGTCGCTTTCCTAAGACTGAACACAATCCGATTTGAGAAGCTCCTTGATTAACCGTTTTTGACGTCGCAATGCCCCTTTCGCACTAAACCGAAAAGATCAAGAAGAGCCTTGGCATGGGGACCTTATTCTAATGAACTGCCCATTCTGGAGTAGAGTCAACGCCTTAAACGAGCTCGACTGATATCTTTGATGTACGGTAAACATACGGTGTAATGCGTACAGTCCACCTCCCGAGAGCGCCGCGAAAGAGAGGCATCGACTGTTCTGAGCCCCGTCGATCTTGTTCGCCATGTATATAAATAAGTAGGATGGCATGACTAGCCATTCCCATGATAGGAAATGGTTTCTCCAGGGTCAACTCGTTCACACTAAAGGACATTCCTTTTCCGCCGCCCGCGTCGGAACTATCACGATGCTTCTTGTGCGCTCGCTCTTGGTTCTGTCCTCAGTGGCCGGCAGCCTGGCTGCTCGCCACGATCCTTTCGCACTGCACCGCCGTGACAATGTTAGCGATGACAGCGCATCATCCAAGAATAGCACGGATATTGGGTCGAAACGGTTCATTGTCGAGTTCAATGGGGTATTTCCCCCTCTTCCTCAGTTCTTCTCCAGATCTTCTGTAGCCCTGCCCATGTCTACCTGTTTACTGACATTCCGCAGGACTCCAATTCCCAGGCAGAGGCGGACGGCCTTGCCGGCCGCCACAACCTCACAGTCGTCAAAGTCTTCAACAGCGACGTTTTCCAAGGCGCCTGCCTCGAGTCCAGCGAGGACAACCTGGACATGCTCAAAGCAGAGGCACCCGTGGCGCAGGCCTGGCACGCCAGGCGCATCACACTCGCCCCTGTGGCAGTTAATCAGACATTTGGCGAGGCCGCGGCCGGCGTCAACATGTCGATCCACCACATGACCGGCGTAGACAAGCTACACGAGGCGGGCATCCGGGGCAAGGGCGTAACGGTGGGGGTGGTGGACACGGGCGTCCTGTACACGCATCCTGCTGTGAGTTTTGATGTAACCCAAATCATATCATCGAGAGAGGCGCTCCACCTGACACGCATTCTCAGCTGGGTGGCGGCTTCGGTCCTGGTTTCAAGGTTGTCGGTGGATACGATCTGGTGGGCAATGGAGGTGAGAAATGCCCGTCATACTATTGCTAATACTGCTGCTTTTTATCACTGCGCCTTAACACAATCTAGACTGGCCCGATGATCCGACTCGACAGCCCGACTCTGATCCGATCGACGAGCTCGGGCATGGCACTCACGTTTCCGGCATCATTGCCGGCGAAAGCAACTTGTTCACGGGTGTTGCACCGGACGCCAAGCTTAGAATGTACAAGGTGTTTGCCACGGTTGATTCGACGACCGAGGATGTCTTGATTGAAGCATTTCTGATGGCCTACAACGACGGTGTATGTGCTGTTCCTCTCCTTCTTTCTTAATCTTTCTCTCTCTCTCTCTCTCTCTCTCTCTCTCTCTCTC
>JRUC01000407.1:0-21794 GCA_000806385.1 Leptographium procerum
TTGTGTGGCGCGCAAACGGAGCCCATAATTATTTGAGCTGCAGGATAAGATAGATGGCTGGTCTGTTTCTTTTTTTTTCTTCTTCCTAAGCTCCCTCCTGCTGTTCTACTCGTACTGTCCTGCTGTTTACTACGACATATGCATGGCTTTTGCTTTCGTAGGCCGCCACACAGTCCTTCGTATCCGCAAGTGCACTTCTGAAACGCGTCCGGCTGGCTCTCGAACCGCCTTGGCCTCTTGTTCTTGGCCCACCGCCTGGCCGTTTGCTGCTTTCCAGTCCTCCGACAGTCTGTGACTACGAGTATTCCTTCGGTCCCGCCAGTCCAAGCCTGCTCCTACGAGTACACAGTAGCTGAACCCGTGGTCGGAAGACTGTGAGCGCATTCTCCATAATATCTCTGAAATGAACCCGCCATAGCGTATTAGCATATCGGGAAGTCGTGACCGGGGTCGATCTGAAGGGGGCTCTTGCCAAACTTCGCGAGGAGCCCCTGGAACCCCTGCCAAACAACGCCGAGATCCACTTTAGACATCATAGCTTTCTTCTTTCTCGCTTTTCTTTCTCGCTTTTCTTTTCCCTCTCTAAGGGCACAACAGCCACAGTCCGGCAACGCGCACATCTTGTGGTGGTCCGCTCTCTCGGCTGCTGGCAGAGGTCGGAGAAAGCGTGATCTGCTTGTCGCGTCTGTTCCAGTGTTGCACCGCGTCCTTCTCTCACTTCATCCTTCTTTTATCTCTTTTCTTCTGCTCTCCTTCTCACCGTCTTTGCCCTTTCACGCACGCCTCCTCTCTCCTTGCTTTTGCTCAATCCTGTCGGCCAGCCTATTGACCGTTCTCATGTCCAGTCGATGAAGCGGCCGTCGTGCAATTGGTTCTCACACCTCCCCAACAACCGGCCACCCTGGCCAACCTTTCTCCCGACCTCTCGTCTCAGCTGATACTTTTCTTCGTGCTTTTCACCCCCCCCACCTCCTTGTTAGACTGCATGACCTACATCTTCGGCTGTTCCTTGCGAATCATTCTCCACCCGATCTGATCCTGCCCTCTTGAAAGAGAGAGAGAGAGACAAAGCAGCTGTGGTCCTGACCCGTGAGTAGCGGCGAGCCTTCTTACTCGCCTCCGCGTCTTTTCCCATCCAACCCCTGCTTTGCTTTGGTGGTGCTGCTGCTTGTACCTACGTACGTGTCACCCCATCTCTGCTCTGGACAATACTTTATCCACGTCCCCCTGCCTTCGAGTCCTCATCCTGGTCAGCTACGGCTTCCCATCTCGACCGATTGCCATTCTCCTGAATGCGACCTATAGATTGCATCGTCGAGATACCTTCGGCCTTCTCACCGACCCTCTCACACTATCCTTGCTGCTTGCTCCACTTTGGCTGGCCATGTACAAGAAGCTGTGTATCGCCTGAATAGATATCGTGTGCTGGTCTCGAGGCATCGACGTGCGCGGACCTGCGGGCCGGTTTGACGGTATGGCAGTTTCAATACATGCATAGCAAGCCCGAACCGTCTTTGTTAGCTAGGCACCGGCAAGCACCACCGCACGGCAACGTCCATCATGGGAAACACGCCTTCCACCGAGGCAAATCGAAAGTCTCTTCCTCCTCGCCTTACCCTAGAACCGCTTGACTCGGCTCCTTCTCATCTGCATCCTAATAAGTTGTCAAAGCCTCGTACACGCCGTCGTTCGACCAATGGCCGGTTACGAGACTCCGGTGATCTTCCGAACAACATCACCTCCCAACATGCGCGCTATTCAGCTCCCGGATCTGGCCTCGTCTCCTCCTTCTCTTCTCCCAAACTTCTGGCATCCTCGCCCTTGGACGAGTCTCGGCCTCTTCCGCTTCCTCTGTCGCCCGCTTCGTCACCGGTCATCAGCTCATCTGTATTTACTTTCGAGGAGACAGTCGCGTCTGTGTCTGGCCAACGGGGCTCTGGCTACTGGCAGCCCATGTCGTCTGCATATTCGACACCCGACCTAGACCTTGGCATTGAGGCTTTCCAGGAGCATCAGTCTTGCCAGCAGGACTTCCAACAGCGCCAACAGCACCACCAGTCCGAGCTTCAGCACCACGAACAGTCTTGGCTCCCACAGCAACGTGGTCGGAGACCATACCCGGATGACAAAGATGAAACCTCGAAGACAGAAGAGACGCAGAAACCACGCAAAAAAAGCAGCTTGTTTCGGTCGCGGTCTCTACGCCGACCGGCGGAGCCGCACGACGAGCACTGTTCCCGCCGACGGAACAGCATTGGCCCTGAGAATCCATCTTCGGGCGATTGGCATCATACGTGGGATGGCCGTCCTTTGACGTACGACCAAGCCTTGAGCCAGTATTACGGCGGGCCGATTCCTGACAAGTCAGTTCCTTCACCTTTCTCCCATATCTTGAACCGTTTTGCATGCTCTGCCCCCCCCCCGACGCTAACCTCGTGCCAGCAGTTGGCCACTCCCAGCTCATCAACAGGCCTCATCGTGGAATTACGACCTTTCGTCCTATGCAGCCAAGCGCTTGCTTCACATTGTGGATGACGACTTGCCTTTCGACCACAGGCTCGAGCAGGCTTCGGTCGCGTCTGAAAGCAAGGAACCGCCAGCTGTGTCAGAGGTAACCTGGAAGAGCTCTCATCCCGTCCAGCATGGAGACCGAGGGCTCAGCCGGGCCAACTCCGATCTTTCCATGTATGCACCGGTTCGCCGTCGTTCTATGATACAAGTGCCCGGTGTTGCCACTCGCAGAAACAGCATCAGCAGCGTTGTCCCTGGAAGTGCGGGCCTGGCCCATAAAACTTATCGGCATAGTGTTATTGTCACGCCTAGTCTATCTCACCAGGCCTCATTTGAATCTACAAGCAGTCGCGAGATGTCTATGCCGCCAGTACCGTCGGTGCTACCTTTGTCATCACTGCTCCGCCCACATGGCACGGAAGAAGACAGCGAGCCCGTGCCTCGCGTGTCAACACCTTGCGACAGAGACTACCAGGCCATAGGCGCCTTCAAGCTAGGCTCTCTACGGATCACCAACGGCACTGTCAGTCCCGTGTCCTCGCCAGAGCGCGTGAGGACATGTGAGGTAGATGCGACCAATGACGAGCAATATAGCCGCAACTTTGAGTTCGACTTTGCAGCACGAACACAGGCACTAGCTAGAATCTCTAGCATTAGCAAGGATCAGGGCAGTGTTGGCATTGAACACATTGTCGATCAGGTTCGCCCAGGCAACGAGACCGACAACACCTCCACCGACCTCCAACCGTTTCCCTCATACGTAGATCAGCCTCCAAGCACCTGCGCTGAGACACATCTTAGCCAACCTGGGGACCCCGTGATCTATTCCAGTGATACTCCTAGCGTCAAATTACCACAAATCACGCTTTCTGACGACGTTTTCGCCGGGTTTGAGTTTAGTCTATTTTCCCTGGACGATTTGCCATCCGCGCAGCCGACACCGAGAGTTCCGTCCCCCACGGGAGTGCAGACGACGTCAAAGAATACAGCCATAGAAGACGATTTGTTCGAAGACGAAGGAGGTGCCCTGGAATACGTGACTGATGAGGTCCTGGATTTTCGCCTGGACTCCAACGCGAAGTCCTCTAGCAGCAGTTCCGCAGCAGCGATCCTCGCAAGCAGGCAGAGTGCTCAAAACGCTCAGACGGTCTCCCGGTCAGACAGTGGCCTGGTCTTGAGCCCCGCTTTAGAAGCATCAGGTCAGTCGCTCAGCAAGGCTGATTCGGGCTACAGCTCCAACGTGTCTCTGCGGTCGTTCAGGCAAGCAGCCTCCACACTCATGAGTCCCGTTGCAGTCAAAGAAGTATCGATGCAAACTACGGAGCAAAGCTCCCCCGCGGCCACGCCCACCTCTCGGAATGCCTCTTTTTACGTCGCCGAGCCGCAGCTATCGAGACCGGATATCGATACCGAAACGGCATGTTTTACGCTACCGCCCCCACGTCCCTCGGCAGTCCCTCCTTCGCGTCCGGTGAATTCTTACTCTCTTTCTGGCAGCCACATCGCTCTAGCCCTCTCGCACTACGAAGTTCCGTTGTCGCCGTCGACCTCGTTGCCCCCAGTTCTTATGAATGATACTCCGTTGGCTTCATCATTTGGTGCAGCGGACTCACGCTCGCCCCGTTCTAGAGTCTCGCCTGCGCTTCCGTCAGCTACCTCGGCCGGCGCCTCTTCTCTCGGGTCAGGCAGTACTGCTTTCTATTCAGACGGATATGCCGGTGCACGGAATAATATTTCGCGGAGACGATACACTACACCAGTCTCACTAGAACGCCTCCCAACTTCGGCACGTGCAGATGGCTGCTTGAATCCAGTCATCAGCCCCGCTCCAGACACGCCTGGCAGTACTAGATCCGGTGGCTCGGGATCGATACAAATTATTGGAAGCGCTGCCCAAAGGCCGACCAAGCTGCGCCGCCTGTTCTACTTAGGAGCACCGCCTCGCGAAAAGGGTTCACCCGCTGCATATTCGGTACGCGTCGAGGACAAGGCTGACGTTTCATCCCTCTCCCAAAAGACGCAGGCTAGTCCACCGGCAACAAGACGGCTGTCATTAAAGACGCAAGTTAGCAAAGACACACTGAAAACTATCTTTAGTGTTGGGAGCCTCGAGGCGTACAGCGCCTTCGAATCGCAGGCTAATGGGCCGATGGGGAGCTTGCCGTCTACCACGGTAGAGCTGCTGGGCATCCCTGAGAAGCAGCCTCCAAGTCGGCGTCATACGTTACAGAGGGTTCCGACATCGCTGGCCCACGTGGCGGCAGCTGTCATGCCCTTGCGGAAGGCTGCTCGAAGAAAATCCCGACTGGGGCAGACGATGCTCGAGCCGACCGGGGATGACGAAGGTGCAAATCCAAAGCAGAAAACAAAACTGGCAGAGAAGGAAATGCGCGACTCGCAGAAAAGAGCTGCAGACAAAGATAGGGACAGGAAATTAAATGGCTCAAGACACGAGGAGACACGAGGAGTTGACGCTGCTCCGGGAAATTACTACACTTTCAACAGCCGGAGAACAGGCGGCGATGACGCCGTCTCTATGGCCATGGCCGGAAAAGAAGAGCAGCATGACCCTCTGCCGTCTGCATCGTCACGAATCGTGAGCCGAACGATGAGCCTGACGGCCCAGCTTGAGCGCAGCCTCAACATGAGGCTCTCCTTTTCTCGGTTTTCCAGACCGACTACTGCAGACGCGACAGACCTGACACAGGCCAATGGCGAGCTGCCAGTAACTTCTGACGACGCCCCTGTCGTCAGTTCCATTGCTGCCGCTTTGTTGGCGGAGCCGTCGCTTATTGCGTCGCCCGTGCGGACCTCTGCAGAGCTCACGCAGGCCGAGCACGATGGCAGCTTGTCGGACCGCAACCGACGATCGGTAAATATGCGTGGGCGCAGCAAATCAGTGTTCTCGTCGCAGAATAACACGAACCTGGGCTACCGAGCTGCTCCTGAGAGCCTCCAAGGAGCCGTCGCACATCCGCCTTCGTCGTCTTCCTTGGCCGCAACGTCATCGTCCACGGCACGGGATCGGGCCAAGCACGCTGACTGCGGCAATGTGCGCAGCAGCAGGGGCCGGAGCAAAAGCGGAAGCGGCAGTAGCAGTGTGAACGTCAGTTTCCAGCAACAGCAGCAGCGGAAGGCATGGGACTACTACTACCAGCAGCAAGCCAACCAGAAACGTCCCCATGTACCTCGCGGCTACCATGATCGCAGCCAGAGCATGAGCTCGCACAGCGGTTATGAGCCGCCATACCGAATTCTGCACAGCTACAACTCGCCGGCCTATCGAGGTGCACCCATCTGGGGTTAAAATCGGCTTCGAGCCCGTGCAAAACAGTCTCGATTTTAGCGATATTTTGTAGACTGATATTGCTTGCTTTTGTTTTTTTGCCGCTTTTTTTATAGCAGTATCTCTGATTTTACGCACGATCGCGCATCGCATAATGCATCGCTCGGCTCCCGGGACACACGGCCACACAGCTATCACTTCGGCACACGTTATGGGATATCATGATTGGAATAAGCGGGCACTTTAGGAAACAGGCCATTTGATTTTGCTTAATGACGAAACACAACGAACATTATTGCTGGAGCGTATCAGTTATGAACGCACGCACGGGATCAAAAAAAGACTTCAGGACTGCAGAAGCCAAACATTTGGGTTTATATACCCTGAATATAGATTGCATATTTTCTCTCTGTTTTGTCATGGCCGCATTTCGTGAATGTTTTCGGGAGAGATGTTAAGTTACAGTAGTGCACGTGACATCGGTTGACTAACACCGAGTGATGCCAAATAGTGGCACCTGATTCTAGTATTTTAGAAGAGGCAAAAAGATTGACTACAAAAAAAAAACAGCATAATATGAAGACGACAAGAGCGAGAAATCTTTGCAGATTTTAGCACCTGCACACAACACACACACACATACGTACCATCGACAACAATGCTTCTCTGTGCGTACTGCAGCCTTGCCTGGGGAAATGTGTAGTATTTTCTCGCTTGGTCGAGTCGCTCGGATTGGATGCTAACCTCAGCCTCACTCTCCTCCTCCCTCAGTCTGTCCCTGCTGCGCGAATGTGCTGACGGTCTCGTCGCACCCGGACACAGGGCGCAACAGGCTCGAGTGCCGCACGTGTCCGTACGAGTACGCCATCACGACGCCGCTATTCAGCCGGCGCGACTTTGTGCGCAAGGAGAAGGAGGACGTCTTTGGCGGCGAGGGCGCCTGGGACAACGCCCAGAAGACAAAGGTGCAGTGCCCGGCAGACCGGTGTGACGGCGACGAGGCGGCCTTCTTCCAGGTGCAGATCCGCTCGGCAGACGAGCCGATGACGAGCTTCTTCAAGGTGCGTTTTTCTTTTGTTTTGGGTGTTGCTGGTGGTTGCCGGGCTGTTCTGAACGGCTTTCGACCTATTCCCCCATTTCCCATTTCCCATTTCCCATGTCTGCTTTTCTCCTTAACAATCTTCATATTTCTGACGCGATCTCCCTACCACTTGCAGTGTATGACGTGCGGCAACAGCTGGCGGGAGAACTAGTACGGCGGCTGCCTAGCGTTGATGGGAATGCAGGGCGATCATGATACCCCCATAGGATGTAAAAATAGCGAATCAATGGTTTTTTTCAAGTGGGTTTCTCTTTCTCAGCCCTGTTGTTCGAGCTGTTTGTCCGCATATGTCAATGTCTGTAATACGTCGTCATGTCGTCCACGTCGGCTGCACTCGTTCTGTAGATGATGTTGCTGGCCGCTCTGCCCTTTTTTTTTTTGCCACTGCGTATCTACCGCCTCTTTGTCTTGCTTATGGCCTTAATCACGGCTGCTGCTGCTGCCACTGAAAGGCAGCCTGGATGTCGTCGCGCTCCATCCGGGCCACGACCTCGGGACTGATGATGGCCTGGCGGAAGGCGGCGGTCTGTAGCAGCTCGAGGTGGCGCAGCGTCGGACCGGGCCAGCTGAGGTATTGCAGGTAGGGCGGCTCGCGCCAGTAGAGCAGGTAGCGCAGGTAGCGCACGAAGCGAGGGTCGTCAAAGTACTTCTCGGCCGCGAGGTGCTGCAGGTAGTAAGGGTTGGCGAGGCACGAGACGAACTCGCACTCGATCTCGAAGCGGGTGTGGAAGAGGTCGACGGTGGTCGGAAACGGCGTCGGCGGCGGCGGTCTGGTGGCCATGGCTGGAGGCATGCAGTGGAAAGATACGGATGGTGGTGAGGATGCAGGCAGGGGAGAGCGACGAAGACTTGGAGAAGTTGTTCCCCTGCACGAAATAGCTTAGCTGCGATATTTCGCGTTCTAATTACGGCTCAGCCAATCAGAAGGCGGCTTTGGACATTGACCTTTTGCACCAATGAGCGAGCAGGATTCACTGACAGCTCATATTGCTCGTCATTTTTTACGCACGAGTTATATCACTTTGCCTCTTCTCTGGAACAATGATTTTTCTTAATTTCTTGTGCGATGATAAATGGAGTGTCCTCCTCTTACCAACACCAGCGGCCTGTCCCTCGAACATCGCTGGGTTATCTCTTTTCTCCTGCTGTCGTGTCTTTCTCCTCCTCTTCACCTGCCTCCAATTTCCATATGCCGATGGCCAATATCGTGCATCCGTCTCTTCAGAACCACCCCGCAAAACCCGCGAAACGAAACCGGTAATAAGTTTACAGAAACAGAGACCGAGACGGCCAACCTGCTAGCAGCGCTTGAAGCCTGCGCCGGGGTATCGTGCAAGAAAAGTAAAAAGGAGACACACTGTCGCCGTCTCTTGAGCAAGCGACATCTCAGTGCTGCTGGAGCTGAGCCTAGCCATGGCCAGGCGAGGCGTCGCAGTACAGGCATAGGCGTCGGCTGATTCGTGCCCAGACGAATCCATAATGGGCGTAGAAAGGACAAGAAGGGGGAATAGAAAGTTAAGGGGAAGGGTATAAGGGAAGGAAGGGAAGGGTAGGGAAGGAAAGGGTGTGCAGGAAGACGAAAAGTAAGCTATGTAAATATCCACGATGAAGGGAATAATAGCGAGCTGAAGCGGCCAATATGGTTAGAAATACTGGCTGCTGGCCGAGCCGCTGTGATCCAGCACGGTCAAGCAGCCGATCTGGCTGCAACCGGGTCAATGAGTGAGACGAGTTGGGCAAGCGAAGTCGTCTGTGTGTGTTCTACTGAAGAAGCCCACCCACTTCTCCTTCTTCATTTTTCGTCTCATCTCTCTCTCTCTCTCTCTCTCTCTCTCTTCCTACTTTGTGTGCATCCGAACAAATCACATACCCATGTGCCGTAGCAACTGTTTGCTGCCACGAGATAGAAGACGCAAGGCTGTCGGTCAGACCGTCACGTCCTCGAGATGGGACACGACCTTGGACTCATCGCCTAGGAATTGACGCCGGAAGCCAATGATCTCGTAAGCAATAGTGTCAAAGTCGCGCACCTTGGCGTCGCGAAACCGCTTCAGCACGTCTCTCAGGCCCGTCACAAAATTGGCTTTTTGGTCGCCAGTAAAATCGTCCGACCGGCCGAGCTCGACGAGAATTTGATCATCTAAATATTCCAAACAAAGAGCGACAAGGAAAGAATAGCAACGTACGTCAGCGGTCACAGGGGGGGATGGAGTTTTTTTACCGTGTGTGGTATTGAGGGGGGAGGTGGAAGAAAGAAAGAAAAAAAGAAAAGGAAGAAGGAAATGGTAAGAGGGGAAAGAGGCACTCACCCTGTGGGGCGATGGACGAAAGATGCTGGAACTGGCATGCCGCACCTGCCGCGCAGTCCTGGCCGCTGAGCTCATAGGGGCATAGCTCGACGTTGGGGTCGATTCTACCACTATAGGTTAACGACTTCAGGCCGCCCTTGACGTCAGTCTTATACTGCGGATGAAATCGATAGGAACGGAAGCATTTCAGCGGGCTCTCGTAGGGTTCGAGTGTCGGCAGTGCTGCCTCCGCAACGTGTTTCCTCTGCTTCTGCCTCTGCTCCTGCAGCTGCAAATGACTGCTGGTCGATGGCGTCTCATTCAGACGCAGAGAAGCAGGTTTGGCCAAAGGCTCGGCCACGGGCTCAACCAAAGGCTCTGCATTGACCGTCGGCCCCTGACCCTCGTCAACGTCGTCCTCCATCTCGATATCGTTGTCTTCATCCATCTCGGCTGCTTCGTCCGCTTCGTCCGCTTCGTCCTCTTTGTCTGCCATCGGCTCGTATGACGAGCCTTCGGACATCTCGTCCAGCTCAAGAGCCGCATCCGACAGTTGGCCATCCTCGGCTATTATAGGCTCTTCCTCGGCGGCGTCTTCGTCCTTGACTCCGTTGGTATCCGCCGTCGCATGTGTGTCGCCCTCGTCGTCGCCAGATGTCGGCTCTGCTTCCGCACTCATGTCCAGTTGGCCAGGTACAGCTACTGGCTCGCTGCTCATCCGACTCGGTTCGTCAGTTGATACAAGCGTGCTCTTAGCAGCACCTGCAGCACCTGCAGTGCTTGTAGTGCCTGCAGAATTCGCTTCCCGCGATGGCGGTTGCACGTCTGCAGCCGGAGACTCTGTCATGGCGCTGTCTCCTGCGCCAGGCACATCCTCCAAAGCGGCAGCAACAGGAGCTTCTTCCTTTTCGAGCTCGTCCATCTTCTCTGCCAGCCGCGTCTTCTCAGCCATGCCCGCTTCGATCTCCGTCTGCAATGCCGCCACCTTGTCTTGTAGCAATTTTAGCTTGAACATCTTCTCCTTCAGCGTGGCTTCCACCCGCGGCAGCTGCTGGCTGACGATGCGTGTGCGCAGCTCCCGTCTGTTATCTAGCGCAGACGTAGATGCGGATGCGGATGCCATGTCCGACAGCGTTGGTAGCCTCGCTTCGACAACCTCGGATGTCGAGCTCGGCGGGATCATGCTGGTGGACGCCACCCGGCGAACGGGCGTCTTGCTTGCGGGAGCATCAGCCTCTGGTGGCGTGCTATCGCCCGTTCTTGGCGTCTGCGACCCACTCGGCGAGCCCCTTGCCTTTTTGGCCTCTGCCTCCGCGATCTTGCGCTTCATCTGCTCGATCTGCCTCATCTTCCGTGCGTATTCGTCGTCTTTGGCCCTTGTTGCCGCAGGTCCGCTAGGTGGCGTCGACATTGCTGACGACAGACGCCCAAACTGCCGCGGAACGAGAGGCGTTTCGGAGAGGGGCGGAAAGTCGCGCACAGAATTTCCCGCACGGGGTGGCCGGCCTCCCTGGAGCGCCCTCGCTGGGTGCTCCTCTGTCGGGGAGTCCACCTCCATCTCAACGTCAGAATCGGAGTCGGATTCGTCGCTAACATCGATGATTAGAGACGAGTCCTGCCGCATCTGTCCGAAAGGCCGTTTTAGCGGATTCGAAGGCAGTGAGGAAAAGTCGTTAAAGTCCGCTGCAACCGGCCGCTTGCGAGATACGCCGGCCGCTAGCTGTGGTGTCCCCGGTCCGGACGCCCCAAGGCTAGGGGCTGTCGATGTCGGCAGGGGTAGGGGGAGCTGTGGCATTACTAGGGGTGTCTGGCTCACTGCTACCGGTCGCTGCGGCAATGTGGACGGCAAAACGGCAGTGAGCGGCACCCCGGCTGCAGTGTCGAGTTGTGGCAGCCCACTGCCCGCTGCTCCTATGCCAAAAGGCTGAGCCTGGGATGCAGCCTGTGCTTTCTTAAGAGCATCTAGCTTCTGCTGCAGGAGACGTGCCTTTTCTGATCTAATCGTTTCTGACTTGGCTTTCTCCATCTTGTCGGCAGTTAGTGCCGCTGCCTCTTTCGGAGCCAACACAGCCGGGACTGGGGCTGGAACTGGGGCAGCGCTGGGCTTCGAGGCCTTGAGAGCTAACAGGCGCGCAATGCGGTCCTTTCTCTCTTCTGGCTTCGGGCCGTTTGCGTCGCTGTTGCTTGGCTGGCTCTCCGCTACCGATGCTGGCTTCGGCGACGGCTGTGGTGTATCTGCGGCGGGCGTCTGCGTAGATTTCAGACCCAGCTCTGCAAACAGAGACTTGATTGTTTTTTCGTCGAATCCCTCGTCGACAAATGTCTGATAGTTGACGCCGTAAGGTATCAGCCGCAGAATAGCCCTCTGTGCCTCCTTTTTAGCATCGTCCAGGGAGGTAAAAGGGAGCGTGCTGGTAGGGCTCGAATGTGTAATAGTCGGCTTTTGGTTGCCTCCATTTGCCATTCCGTCTTTTTTCGGGCCGCTCGAAGCATCGACAGCGGGAACAGTGGCAATCTTCTCGCCTGCCGCCTCCGGCGAAATAACGCTATCCGTCTTCTCTTCATCTGTCAACGTCTTCGGCTGACTTGGGCGTGTTCCCTCCGGCGAGAGACGCGGAGAATACGACTGCGCGCGCTGCTGGTCTTGAGGCGATCTTTGGTCCGAGTCTGAGAACCCCATATATTCATCATCGGCGTCAGCTGCATCCGAGCCAGAAGGGCCGCGGCCGTTCACAGTAGCTCCTCCACGCTCCTCATCCTCGTCTTCGTCGTAGAATGCGTCGTCCTGGGGATCAATCACGCTGGCATCACGGCTCGGTGGCTCGCCTGAGACACCGGCATAAACTATCACCGGTGGCTCCATAGACGGGCGTTTTGATACCTCCTCGGTGTCATCGTTCTGCTGCGCTGGATTTGAGATCGAATCTTCTCCCAGCACCGCCGAACTAGTGACAGTCTGCGGGTCATACATGTCCGTACCCTCGCTCAGCTCGCCTTCCTCCAACTCACCCTCCTCTGCATGGTTGCTGTCCGAATCCTTGCTAGGGGCCGACGAAGATGCAATCGCCGCACTTTGCGGTAGGGGGACAGCTGGAAGTGGATGGGCCGGCTCGTGCTGCATGGGCGTGCGCTGCGATTGAAATAGCTCTTGGAAGCTGCCCGACGCAGGAATCTCCTGGCTCTTTGCAGGGAGTTGCTGAGAAATTGGAGACGACGACGGCACAGTGTCAAATATGGCACCTTGGATCCAGCCAGTACCGCCAGTTGTAGCAGTAGTAGCCCCTTGTCCCTGCCTTTGACCGCGCCGCATTCCCGTGATGCCCAGCCCGGAAGTCGTTTTCGCGTTGTGATTAAATGACGCTTGCGAATGGGCATAGTAGTCTGAGGCAGGAGGTACCTGGTGGGGCATGTGGGAATGTGTTTGTGCTGGAACTTGGGGCGTAATCTGGGGTGCGTATTGCACAGGATAATGGGGAGTTGCCTGGTATGGATTGTTGCTGTATATCGGTGGCGTATTGGTCAGTTGCTGGTAGTCGAATTGCGTGTATTGCTGCGGCTGCTGAGACGATTGGTGCTGTGGCAGTTGAGGCAGCGGCTGGGGTGGTGGCCACTGGCCGTATGTATATGTGTATCCCGACATCGCGATCCGATCGGTGAAGCGAGATATGAAACGGGAGAAGCTAGGCTGGTACTGATTTGTTTTGCCTTCGTTTGCAGCAGTACGAAAGTAGATGTACTAGACTTCTGAGCCGAAGCATGAGGAAAGGCTTCTACAGAAACCCCAAAAGAAACGTAAATGCGTCTGCTCGGTAAAGGCTGTTGATGCAAGCCAAGAAAGGCAGCAAGGTCATCAAGAAGGGCGGTTGCCAGAGCAGACGTGACGTGGCGAAATTGTCGCAATTTGTTTTTGGAAAGCTGAACGCGTCCAAAATTTGTCGTATCAGGCCTCCGTGCTCTGTTCTCTGCTTTCGAACCAGGCGACGCTATGCAGTAAGAGCGATCCAGCCGTCGAGAAGAGAAAGCTGCGATAAAGATTAGATTGTTTGCGCCGGGCCAAACGTGCTTGTGATATCCTGGCTAGTTCGTGTCCAGATGATTTTCTTCCCAAGGTTAGATTATTATGACCAAAACCCTTTCTTCGGGCAGACATGACGTCGGGACGGCACACAGTTTATCCGGCGGTCGTCCAACTGGAGTATTCACTCGTACGAGCACGTGTGCAAGCGTCCAGCAAGTTGCATATGGCACGTGACGTGTTGTCGTGGTAACGGGCTGAGGCGTGATTGCGGGTTCCCTCGGCCGCAATTAGTACGTGCAGGCCAACAAACACGGCCACGCGAGCCAATGACAAGGCAATGATGGGAAAATAAACCCCAAAACGTCAAAGAGGAAAGCCGGATGGCGTCGACGGCCGGACTGAAACTTCTCATCTTCAAATTCCTGTCTCTTCGCACTACTTGCCTCGACTCGACAGCACTTTGTCTGTCCTGCTGTTGTATTCTCCCGTTTTTCGGGTTTTCTTGCTGCTTGCATTTGCTCCATACTTTTCGCAAACCTTTCTGCTGGCGGATGTTAGCTCGCGAGGAGAGCGAGTACGAGTACTTACTTGTGAAGGGCGGCCTCGCAGGCTAAATCAACAAAAAGCCGCTTGCTCCTCATACCAGCAACCCATTGATTGAAACCCCGACTTGACAGGAACTTCATCAACCCACTAGCCCACAATGGTGGCCGGCACACCCGGCTTCTCAGTGCAGACGCGCGGGAATCCCTTTGCGAGGAACGCCCAGGCCGGCTCGCCTAGTCACAATAGCACGTCCACGCGGCCAAAGTCTGTCCTCTTCAGCACACCACCATCATCGCTGGCAACGGCAACGGCAACGTCTCACAGCCATGTCTTGCCAGCTGCTCCATCACATAGCCGATCACAGTCGCTCGCCTCCATATCCGGGGCAAATGGCCTTGTCCGGGCCGGCAGCGTGTCCCGGCATGGGTACGACCGGTCGCGGGAGAGCACGCCGGCAACGAGCACATTCGCGCCATCCTTCATTAAGACCGAAGAGATGAAGCAGCGAAGCATCGACGTCGTCCGCGGCATAGAGGGCGAGAACGACTTCTCGGGCAAGCGCTATGTCTGGCTCAAGGACCCCCAGCTGGCATTTGTCAAGGGCTGGGTGGTCGAACAGCTGGAGGGCAACCGGATACTGGTCCAGTGTGAAGACGGCAGCGTATGTTCTTATGTTTCCATTTCCCCTATACTCACGTGTTCCATCCTACCCGATCAGTAGTATAGTAGGCGGGTAGCCTTAACACACAACATTTTAAGCTAACCTCTGGTCAGCAACGGGATGTCGATGCCGAGAGCGTCGACAGGGTCAACCCGGCGAAATTCGATAAGGCGAACGACATGGCAGAGCTGACGCATCTCAACGAGGCGTCGGTCGTGCACAACCTGCACATGCGGTACCAGTCCGACCTTATCTACACGTACTCGGGGCTGTTCCTGGTGACGGTGAATCCGTACTGCCCGCTGCCGATATACACCAACGAGTACATCAACATGTACAAGGGCCGCAGCCGCGACGACACCAAGCCGCACATTTTTGCCGTAGCTGACGAGGCCTTCCGGAACCTCGTCGACGAGGGCGAGAACCAGAGCATCCTGGTGACCGGCGAGTCCGGCGCCGGAAAGACGGAAAACACCAAAAAGGTGATCCAGTATCTGGCCGCAGTGGCCCACGCCGACGCGACCGCAGCAAAGAGCCGCGGCGGCTCCCAGCACGCGAACCTGTCGGCCCAAATCCTGCGGGCCAACCCCATTCTCGAGGCGTTTGGCAACGCCCAGACGGTGCGCAACAACAACTCGTCGCGCTTCGGCAAGTTCATCCGCATCGAGTTCACGCCCAACGGCTCCATCGCCGGCGCCTTTATCGACTGGTACTTGCTGGAGAAGTCCCGCGTGGTGCGCATCAACGCCCAGGAGCGCAACTACCACATATTCTACCAGCTGCTCGAGGGCGCCGACAGGCGGCTGCGCCGTGAGCTGCTGCTGGACGACATGGGCGTCGAGGACTTCGCCTACACTCGCGAGGGCAACGACATCATCACCGGCGTCTCTGACCGCGACGAGTGGGACTCGCTCATGGAGGCCTTTTCCGTCATGGGCTTCACCGAGCAGGACCAGACGTCCATTCTGCGCACCGTCGCCGCCGTCCTGCACCTGGGCAACATCTCCGTCGTCAAGGAGAGTCGGGCGGCCGACCAGGCGCGGCTGGCCAGCGACTCCGTCGCCCAGACCGAGCGTCTCTGCAAGCTGCTGGGCGTGCCCGTCGAGCCCTTTCTCAAAGGCCTGCTGCACCCGCGCGTCAAGGCCGGCCGCGAGTGGGTCGAGAAGGTGCAGACGCCCGAGCAGGTGCGGCTCAGCATCAACGCCCTGGCCAAGGGCATCTATGAGCGCGGATTTGGCGACCTGGTGACGCGCATCAACCAGCAGCTCGACCGTGCCGGCCTGATGGGCATGGACGACGCGCACTTTATCGGCGTGCTGGACATTGCCGGCTTCGAGATCTTTGAGGAGAACAGCTTCGAGCAGCTGTGCATCAACTACACCAACGAGAAGCTGCAGCAGTTCTTCAACCACCACATGTTTGTGCTCGAGCAGGAGGAGTATGCGCGCGAGCAGATCGAGTGGCAGTTCATCGACTTTGGCCGCGACCTGCAGCCCACCATTGACCTGATCGAGCTGCCCAATCCCATCGGCATCTTCTCGTGCCTCGATGAGGACTGTGTCATGCCCAAGGCCACCGACAAGTCCTTCACCGAGAAACTGCACTCGCTCTGGGACAAGAAGTCGCCCAAGTACCGGCCGTCGCGACTGCAGTCCGGCTTCATCCTGACCCATTACGCTGCCGAGGTTGAATACTCCACCGACGACTGGCTGGAGAAGAACAAGGACCCCCTCAACGACAACGTCACCCGACTGCTGGCCACGTCCACTGACAAGCACGTCGCCCGCCTCTTTGCCGACTGCGCCGCCGACCAGGACGACGACCACTCTGCCGGCGGTGGCGGCGGTCGCAGCAGCCGCGTCAAGAAGGGTCTCTTCCGCACCGTCGCCCAGCGCCACAAGGAGCAGCTCTCCAAGCTGATGGCGCAGCTGCACTCCACGCACCCGCACTTTGTGCGCTGCATCCTGCCCAACCACAAGAAGCGACCCAAGCAGTTCAACGGCCTGCTGGTGCTCGACCAGCTGCGTTGCAACGGCGTGCTCGAGGGCATCCGCATCGCCCGCACCGGCTTCCCCAACCGCCTGTCGTTTGCCGAGTTCCGCCAGCGCTATGAGGTGCTCTGCCGCGACATGCCCAAGGGCTGCTACCTCGAGGGCCAGGCCGCTGCCGCCATGATTCTCGACAAGCTGGGCCTTGACCGCGCGCTCTTCCGCGTCGGCCTCACAAAGGTCTTCTTCCGTGCCGGCGTCCTGGCCGAGCTGGAGGAGCAACGCGACGCCCTGATCAACGAGATCATGTCGCGCTTCCAGGCCGTCGCCCGCGGCTTCAGCCAGCGCCGCATCGCCTACAAGCGTCTGTACCGTGCCGAGGCCACCCACGTCATCCAGCGCAACTTCCACGCCTATCTCGACCTCTGCGGCAATCCCTGGTGGCAGCTGCTTGTCAAGATGCGTCCGCTCCTTGGCGACTCGCGCACTGCGACCGAGGTCCGGCGCCGCGACGATGCCATCCGGCAGCTCCAGGACCAGGTGCAGCAGCACGAGGCCAGCCGGCAGAAGCTGGAAGAGGACCGGCGCACCGCCGTGTCCGAGATGGCCCGCATACAGCAGACGCTCGAGAGCGAGCGCGCCCTGGCGCTGGACAAGGAGGAGATCTTCAAGCGGCTGCAGCTGCGAGAGGCCGAGCTCGAGGACAAGCTCGCCGGCGCTATCGACGACCAGGAGCGCCTCGAGGACCAGCTGGACGACTTGTTGGAGGCCAAGAAGCGCGCCGAGGAAGACGTCGACCGGCTCCAGGCACAACTGGAGCAGGCCGCCGGCCTGATCGGCAGGCTCGAGGACGAGAAGAAGCACCTCGCGCAGCAGGTTGCCGACCTGGAAGCCAGCCTCGCGGAGCTGTCGCGCAGGCAGTCCGAGCGGAGCGCGCAGGAGCTGGCGCTGGCCGAGGAGGTCAAGATGCTCCAGAGCCAACTGTCGATCAAAGAGCGCAAGGCACGTGACCTGGAGACACGCATGCTCCAAGTGGACCAAGACGCCGCCGTGAAAGTTGCCGGCGCCGAGAAGGAGCTGCACGCGGCGCGGGCCAAGGAGCTGCGGCTCACGACAGAGAACCAGGACGTGCAGAAGCGGCTGGCGCAGCTGTCACAGACGTCGACCGACTATGAAGACAGGATGCGGCAGAAGGAGAGCGAGCTGGCGCTGCTGCGCACCGACAACAAGAAGTACGAAGCCGAGCGGCGGTCTCTCGAGGAGCAGCGGCAGGCACTGGGCGCAGAGAAGGAGAAGGCGATATCGCGGCTGCGCGAGGTGCAGTCCGAGATCGAGGCGATGCGCTCGCAGGAGGAGCAGCTGCGCCGCGAGGCCAAGGATGCCAACGACCTGCTGGAGGCGCGGCTCTCAGAGGACGCCCAGGCCGACCAGAACCGCCGGGTACTCGAGTCGCAGATCAAGGACCTCAAGGAGTCGCTGTTTGCGACGCAGAAGGAGCTGAGCCGGGAGCGGCAGTCACGTGACGACGTGCAGCTCATCGGCGAGCACAAGTACCAGGCCCTCAAGGAGGAGTACGACCACCTCAACGAGTCCAAGATAATCATCGAGAAGGAGCTGTACGCCCAGCAGGACACGCTGCGCCGAACGATGGAGGCCCGCAAGGTGATTGAGAAGGAGCGCGACGACGCCCGGCAGGAGGTGCGGCGTCTGCGAGCAGCCAAGGCCGAGGCCGAAGAGGCGCGGATCGAGGCCGAGACGTCAGGCGAGCGCGCTGCGCTGCGCCTGGCCCGCGAGCGCGAGGAGAGCCTGCTGCGAGACCTGGACGCGGCCCAAGAGCGCCTGCAGTGGTTCGAGACCGAGCGCGACCGGCTAGGCAAGGAAGTCGACGACCTGAACAAGCTGATCGTGTCGTCGGGTGAGTTCGGGCTCAAGAATGACCAGGCTAAGGAGCGCATGGAGCGCGAGCTGAACACGATCAAGAGCCGTCTGGCGGCGTCGGAGAACGACAACCGGGCGCTGCTTAACAAGCTGCAGCAGAAGAGCCTGGATATTGCGCGCTCGAGCTCTCGGGCCAGCGAGGCGTCGCGGGGCCAGATCCAGGTCCTGCAGCGCGAGAAGGCCCGGCTGGAAGAGCAGAGCACCAAGCTAAACAAGCAGCTGGGCGAGTCGCAGATGGCCGCGGCGGCGCTAGAAAAGAAGGTGGAAAAGCTGAACCTCACCGTCGAGGACATGAACCACGAGCTGGCGCGCGAGGTCAAGGCCAGCCGCAATGCCGAGAAGGTGTCGTCGAACGCGACAGCGCAGCTGGCCGAGGTGAACCGGGCCGTCGAAGCGGAGCGGCACCTGCGCGGCCAGGCACAGAGCACACTGCGAACTGTGCAGACGACGCTGGAGTCGCGCGACCGGGAGCTGTCCGACCTGCGGTCCCAGATGCTGAGCATCCTCAAGACGGTCGACCCCGCCGCCGCGACTGTCACGGCCGCTGGGGGGGGTGAGAACAACAGCCCGAGCAAGGAGCGGTCGCTGACGAGCAAGGACTTCTTTGACCTCGCGCGCAAGATCGAAGAGCTGCAGCAGGATCTGCGGGTCCAGAGGGCCGGGCGCAGCAATGCCGAGGCCCAGCTAGCAGACCTGCGGACGATGCAGCAGCAATCGCCACTTCTGCAGCGGTCAAGATTAGAGGAGATCGATCCGAACGAGATGCCGTACTTGCATGACGGCTCTCCCACCCGGACAAAGAAGGGCAGGGCCGCCGGGAATGGCAGCCGCCGGATTTCCAACGGCCACAACAAGAACAGCAGCAGCGGCAACAACAACAACAACAACAACAACATCATGGCGACTCCACCCCGACAGATGTCTACCATGCCAGACTCGGCGCGCTCAGACCGAACAGCGGAGATGCTAAGCATGAGCAACCGCATGGATCTAAAGGCCGAGCTAGAGGAGGTGCAGAACCAGCTGCAGCTAGCGCAGATGCAGAACCGGCACCTTCAGAGCCAGCTGGAGCGCACCGGCGGAGACATGGCGGCCAAGGACATCAACAAGGCCGGCGACCACAGCAACGGCAGCCGAAGCGGACGGATGCAGAAGCTGGAGAAGGCTAACAGCCGGTTGCACGACCTGCTGGACGACTCGACCAAGAAGGTGTCGGCGCTGGAGAAGGCGCTGCGCACGGGCGAGTTGTCGCTGCACGACATCCAGACTCGGTCACACGAGGAGATCCTGGATCTGCTGAATGGACAGGAAGAATCGCGGCGGTCGCTGCTGCACAGCCACAAGGACGTCGTGGCCGAGCTGACAGACGTCAAGGAGCACTACGACAGGCTGCGGCACGACCGGGCGCAGATGGAGGTGGACCTGCGCGACGCGCGGTCGGAGCTTGAGGAGATGGCGCAGGCGCGCGAGCAAGAGGCCGACAGCCGCAGTCAGCTGCTGCAGGAGTTCTCAGACCTGCAGATCCGGCTGGACGCCGAGACGTCGAAGCTGACGGACGTGACGTCGAGCCTCAGCCTGTACAAGTGCCGGGCGGACGAGTACTTTAGCAAGCTGGAGCAGGCGGAGATGGCGGTGATCAAGGCGTCGCGGGCGGAGCAGTTTGCGCGGACGCAGGCGCGCGAGGCGGAGGAGACGTATGCCGAAGTGATGGCGGAGCGCAAGAAGATGGACAACATGGTGGAAGACCTGCAGCGGCAGAACCAGCGGCTGGAGGAGCGGCTGGAAGACATGTCGACAGATCTAGAGTCGGCGACCCAGGCCAAGAAGCGGCTGCAGCACGAGCTCGAAGACTACCGCAGCCAGCGGGCGATGGACATTGAAGACACGGAGACCAGCCTGGAGCAGACGCGCAAGAAGTACCAGGCGGAATATGCGACGCTGACCAAGGAGCTGGACCTGGCGCGCGAGGAGAAGCTGTTCAAGCAGGCCGAGATCGGACGCCTGCGCGAGGAGCTGGACGAGCTGCGGTCCAAGTGGGACGACGAGGTGCTCAACAGCTCGACTTGGGCGAAAGAGAAGACGCGCCTCGAGAGCACGCTGTCGGACGTGGTGTCGTCGCGGGACGAAGCACTGCAGGCGCACAATGAGGCACAGGGCCGCATCGTCAGCCTGCTGTCGCAGGTGCACACGCTCCGGACGGCTGTGGACGAGACGACGTCGGAGCGCGACGCGCTCGTGCGGGAGAAGCGCAGCGTGGAGGCGCGTCTAAACGAAGCCAAGTCGGGGCTGGAGGAGCTGGCGGCACGAGGCGCAAACCCGTCGCTGCGCAGCGCCGCACACGCCGACAAGGAGATGCTGGACCTGCGGGCGAGCCTGGCCCAGCAGGAGGACGTGGCGGCGGCGGCGGTGGAGAAGATGCGGAGGGCAGAGGCCCTGGCGGCAGAGGTGCAGAAGGACATGGCGACGGAGCGCGACGCAGGCAAGAAGCTGCAGGCGGACAAGGCAGCCTTGGAGAAGTCGCTGAGTGAGGTGCAGGTCAAGCTGGTGGACCTGGAGACCAAGGGCTTCTCGAGTGCGAGCCAGGACATTAAGTTCCTGAACAAGCGGATCCAGGAGGTAAGAGTCGTTTTTTTGTTTTTGTCTTTTATTGTTTTTTCCTGGCTGAAAAAACCCAACACTAACAACCCACAGCTCGAAACACAGCTCGAGACGCATGAGAAGGAACAGGCGCAGTCGCAGCGGTCGGTCCGTAACGTGGACCGGGCGGTCAAAGACCTACAGGGCCAGCTGGACCGCAAGGAGAAGCAGAACCAGCAGCTGCAGGACGACGTGGTGCGGATGCGCGACAAGGCGGACAAGCTGCTCAAGACGATCGACGAGCTTCAGTCGTCCGAGTCAAACGTGCAGCTGGCAGCTCGGCGGTTGGAACGCGAGCTGCGCGAGGAGCGGGAGAAGAGCCTGCGCATGGAGCGCGAGCTGGAGAGCTGGAAGGGCAGCAGCAACGGCAACGGCAACGGCAGCAGCAGCGCCAGCAGCGTTGCCGGTAGCATGCGTCGCACAGGCGCCCAGGGTGCATTCCGAACGTCGATGCTGGGCCACACGGCGTCGACAGCCACCACGCGGACCACCGTGTCGACGATAGCATCGTCGTTTGACGAGGCGTCCGAGGCCGGCGGCGTGGACATTCCTAAGCGCAAGAGCAGCATCGGACGGGCGCGGGCGCCGAGCTTGACCAAAGGGTTTTTGTAACTTTCTTTTCCGGGCGGGGAAAGGTAGAGGGGAGAGGACAGGGGAGGAAAAGGAAAGCGAGGCGAGGGAAGGGAAGGGAAGGGAAGGCGAGACACCTGCAAGGGGAAATAATGACCAGGACCATTGGGTTGTATGACTACTTTTCATGTTGCATTCGTGCTTGGGATTAGGCGTTGCTGTGTATGCTTTTTGGAGGGGGGGGGGGGG
>JRUC01000408.1:0-21765 GCA_000806385.1 Leptographium procerum
ACCCCATCCCACCCAGCACGACGACCATGAACCGCTCTACGGACCAGTCGCTGCAGTCACTGCTGCCGACACACAACGGTGCCTTTCCGCCGCAGCTGGCAGACCTGGCCGGCTCGCTGCTGGCGCAGTCGCGACATCGCGTCAGCACACTCAAGGCCGACGAGGAGGTCGCGCGGCCGTACGCATGTGCGCACATTGCCTGTGACCGGTAGGTGTTTAGATTCTTCCCCCTCTCTTACGGCAGTCCAGCTGACACTCTTGTGAAAAGCCTCAAGACTGTGCTCAACCTGCCGCCGATCGAGCCACGGCCGCCGATTCAGCCACGGCTCTACAAGCGACTGTATGCGCACCTCAACACGGTGCTACAGCCGACACCGGCGGACAGGGGTAGCAGAGAGGTCCGGACGCCCCGGAAAGACGGACTACAGCAGCAGCGAGACACTCCTGGCAGAACGCCGTTTGGTACGGCAGCCACACCCGAGCGACGAACAGCAAGGACGCCACGTCCGACACCCAAGAGCATCAGCAGAAGTAAGTCTACCTACGACCGGAGGAAGGCTGACGGCACTACGACATCAGCCCGGACACCAAAACCGGCACCGACACCAAAACTGGCATCTCTGTCGACCCCCCCGCCCTGGCTGCGGCCAACGGTCCGGTTCGTCTGCAGCTCGCTGGGCCACGCACGGCTGGCGCCCACGGTGGCAGCCGGCCTTTCGGCCGTCTTGCGAGAGGCGGCGCTGGGAAAGGTGGGTCGAGGCGTCGACATCAACGGTGGTGTTGCTGGCGACGAGGAGGAGCGTGGCAGCCCGGCCTGGGTCGCAGCCAACCTGACGGCCCTGGCGGCGGCGCTATATTACTATTGTATCCAGTCATGGCAGGCCAGCCAGGGTGGCAGTGGCAGGGGCCGTGGAAGAAACAGAATTGACGACAGCCCAGGGCAGGACGCCGCGACAATGGACAAGAAGCGGTACAACCTTGATGAGCGGGCGCTGCTGGACGTTTTCCAGAAGGCGCGGGAGGGCGGCGTGCATCTCGACAAAGACGCGGACGATGGCAGCAGCAGCAGCAGCAGCTGGGAGGCTGCGGGCTGGCGCGATCTGACGCGACACAGCTTCCGCGACGCCCTGCTAGTGGTATCGGACCGGAAATGGCTGGAGAGCGACTGGTTCCGCGACATCCAGCAGCTGCGGGATGTTGCCGGCAGCGACTGCGGCGACGACGACGAAGACAAGGAGAACAACGGCGGCAACGGTGGTTACGGTGAAGATGACGAGGACGGCAGCAATGACGACTCGACAATTCCCACGCATGCGTGGCGGTCTGACAGCATGTTCCAGGAGCGGTACGACCTGCTCAGCGAGACACGGCGGCTCGACTATGCCCGCTGGAAGAAAGAGGTGCTGCAGCTGCTGGCCGACCGCAAGGAGGCAGCCACAAGTTCTTCTGGCGGCGGTGACAGCGACGCGATGGACGTGGACCGGGACGACTGATTACGAGAAAGAGGAAACGGAGCTGTCAATTGTTTTTGGATTTGTTTGATATCATCATGACTAAGCTGAATACCACAAGAGATGTCCCACGAGATGACCCCACGAGATGGCCCCACGAGATTCGACACACTTTTTACTGAGCGATACCAACGTCTCCTCTCTCTACTTAAGGAGCGGCTGGATGCTCTTGACGGCATCGACGACGGACTTCTCGAGTGGGATCCAGGTGATGTCGAGCAGCTTGGTGGTCTCAGAGTTGTCGAAGCCGTAGTGCACCGCCGGGAGGTCACCGCCCGTGACGTCCTTGGGCGGCAGGCTGTCTGCGTACTCGGGGAAGTTCTTGCGGATGATCTCGAGGATGGTGCGGTTGTCGTAGTGGCCGCTGGTGGTGAAGAGGCGGTGGCCGCCAAGCTCGGGCTTCTCGAGGCCGGCGACGACGTGGGCGGTGGCGACGTCGCGCACGTCGACGCAGTTGGCGACGACGACGGGCGGCAGCTGGCCCTTGGCCTTCCAGACGCCGGTGATGGCGTCGCGGAAGACCTCGCTGCTGGTGTTGATCGTGGCCACGCCGCCGGCGACGTGGTGAATGACCGGCCCGTAGACCATCGGCGGGTTGACCGTCACCAGGTCAAAGTTGGGCTTCTGCGTCCGCACAAAGTCCCACGCCGCCTGCTCAGCCAGCGTCTTGGATGCCCGATAGCCCGTGCCCGCATTGGCCGGCGTATTGTTGGCGCCGGTCACGTCGGCCAGCGTTACCGGGTTCCACGATGCCTCCGTGAAAATGGCCGTCGGGTCTGCCGCCCGGCTCAGGTCCGCAATTGCCGCAAACGACGACGTCACCACCACCCGGCGCACCTGCGGCGCATATGCTTTCACTGCCCGCAGGATCCCCGTCGTCCCGATCACGGCCGGGTCCACCAGGTCGCGCTTCAGGTCCGTCACCCGGAAGTGGAACGGCGACGCCGTGTGCAGTACCACCTCGATGCCCGGCACCTGCACCGCTTCGTCAAACGCACCCTCCTGCGCAATGTCCGCCACGATCACCGTCTGCAGCCGCTCCGGGCCTGCCTCCGGGTACGACGCATGGATCGGCGCCGCCTTCTCCGGCGACCGCACCGTCGTCACCACCGAGTGGCCCTTCTTCAGGAGCAGATCGAGAATGTGGGCTTAAGGGAGAAGGGGGGAGGAGAATGAGCGTTAGCAGACTGTATCGGGCAGGTCGGCCCCTGGGTCTCGAGGCAAGAGCAGCTTACTGGCAATGAAGCCGGAACCGCCTGCAGAAGAAAGTTAGCAAGAGGATATTATATTTGGCGAGAGCAGACGAGACGGGCGAATCTCGAAGGGGAAAATAGGAGGGCCCGAGAAGGGACACTAAAGTGGCCCCAGAAGCAACCCAGAAGGAACCGAAAAGAGCCCAGAATCAGAAGCAGACATACCTGTTAGCAACACCTTTGTCATGGCTGCGGATCCGTCGAGAAGCTTTGCTGAAGCTTGTTCTTTATGCGGTTGGAAGTACTGGAGAGAATTGGCTGGCGTCTCTTTGCAACCCGCTCTTTTCAGTCAAACTCTTCCATTCAAAAACATTCCGGTAATTCCACCAAAACAAATGGGGGCCTCGCCTTCCTTTATACTCTCTCCATCGCCAATTCCCGACAGCGACGCAACGTGGGACAGCGAATGTCCGACCCGCACTAAAGCCCTCTAAACGCCGCCCCCAATGCTTCGATCGGCGATAATGCGTCTTGCTCACGCTATGGGAATCTGCCATGTCGGATATGATGCCATCCGCTAACACCGATCTGGAGCGAAAATGCATTGTGCACGTGACTTATATGACTCGACCACTTTTGCTTGTGTACCGCCTGTGTCACCACGGTGGGTTTACGAGGCTTACAACGACTTAAAAGAAGCCATCAATCACTGAATCACGGCCTTGATGTGGCTAGGCCAGCGGAAAATTCAATCCAGTGAGGAGAATTTCACGTGCGTATGGCTACCCTTGGGCGATGTACCTTTCCATTCCGAGGCTTTTTCGCGTCTCGCCTTCGTCTCGCTGATTTCCGTGTTGACGAACTTCGCTTACACTTTCGAGGCATTGGGAGGCTTGTTTTGGTACCTTCAACAGAAAACCTAGTAGAACCTTACCCGTCAGCGTAAAATATGATATACAGGCGTAGAATTGAGACTAAAGCTACCGGTAGTGACGGTGGTTTAGGATAGCGCCGCTAGGATCGCCAGTATCGCCAGCATCGTGTGAGAAGGGAAAGAGTGTTGCTTTTCTAACTCCTCCTTCTCCCAGAAACTAGGAGCAAAACTATTGAGGACCCCTATCGGATTTATTTAGATTCGACCTTTTAATTTATTTACTTACAGCACGCAGAGACATAAATGGCACTGGATGTCAGTAAGAATATTTGCTGCTGCCAGATTCCGGATTTCTGTTGCTAGGTTTTGCATTTAAAGTCGAAGTTCTCCATAAGCCTTCGAAGGTCGGTGATGGCTATAATGTGATCGGTATTGTCTGGGACATTAGGAGCTTGGTTTACCGATTGGGTAGGTGTAGTAATCGCTAGCGTTAATAGCACTAGGACCTGGAATGCTTGGATTTAGAGGAAGGACCTTGATAAGGAAGTGAACATCATTCGTATTGGTGATTAGGTCGACTATATTGGCCTCGTGCTGCTAGTGGGCTGCGGTGTAATCCAATTGTTGGGGTCCTTTGTCTTATCCACCAGAGCTTTTGTAACACATCGCTGGCACCGCGAGTACCACCAGCATCTTTACCATCGCCGTGTTTACCAAAGCGAAATTTATCCCGCTTTAATGACGCCTCCCATCTTCAAGCCCTTTTTCTGCCATTTGTACGCCTGTCTAGAATGCGTGCTATACTATTATGTGAAGTCCTACCTTAATTTACAGCCGTCTTGGCTGGTTAAAAGAAGGTATACCGTATGAGTGCGAGAACAGTGTACAACCTTTTTTACTGGCCTACTGGCAGCTGAATCACAGCCTGAAACTATTGGAAAGTAAAATAAGAAATATTTTACTACTCACCTACCTATTCGGTTACGCCTCCATTTCCTACGTGCTACTTATCTTCTCTGTTGCACACCTTCCTTTTTTTCAAGTTTTTGCCAAGTACCACCAGCGCCATTCGCGGTTTAAAAGGGAAGGAGCAGTGTCTGAGCTCTTTCACAGTTTTGAGTCAACAGCAACGATAACAACTATCTACTGGCAAAGCAACTTCTCAGGGTTAAGTTCCAAGTGGCATTTATCACGGTGCTACGCGAGGCGCCTTTCAATTGATGGCACCGTGCTGTCATGACGGACCGCAGCTTGTGATGATGATGATGGCGATGACATAAACGCCATGGGGGAGGACCTTGGGCCCTCCCAGTCCTCTCTCTAGCACGGTACGCCTGTGTTTGTGTTTTATGCTTTGTTTTATGCTGCTTTTTTTTATGTGTGTTTGGCGTGTTTTGTCTTTGTGCTTGCCTGCCTTGTCCTCCTGCTCCGAAATGCAAGTTTTTGATGTGAAACCTAAGCCTTGTCGAACGCCTGTACGCCTTTGAATGTTTGTGGGCTGAGAGGAAAGTAATGTCTTGGGATGCTCTAGCCGCTTGTGATCGCGCGGTTGAAGTGACTGCCATGAAGATTGGTGCTCTGTGTTTAGTGATAATGTCTGTGTTGACTGCAGCTTGTGAACTTGACTGATGAGATGTTATACGTAAGGTAGGTATCTTACGTCTTCACTGGCCCAGTGCAACTTTCAGACGTGCGTTTCTACCTAACGGCTTGTTCCTTACTTATGGTGCTTTATTTATCGGAGGTCAGACTTCATGACTAATGACCTACATGGCAGACTATAGATGTGCCGATTTACGCTTTTCACCTTCAGACAACTACACATCCAAGATCATTAACAGCTCTCGATCACCGTTCACTTTATATCCCAATATCACATAGCACTAGCAGTTTCCAAGCAGAAGATTTGGCAAGGGTCTTGATCAAACCGCGTTCTTGGTAATCAAAAATGTCGTGCTGACCCTGGTACCAATATTACTGAAGCATCAGTTGTACAGCACACTGCACGTGGCTCCGAGCATGCTGTCCCGCAGGGTCCTCCTTTCCGTGCGTACAGCTCGGCTGCGCCGGTTGCAGCAATCGGTGCCGCTTGTGTTCCAGCATGTTCGTAACTATGCCGACCTGATAATCAAGGTGCCGCATATGGCCGACTCTATCAGAGATGGCACACTCGCCCGGATTGCCAAGGTTGGCGATCGCATCGCTCATGACGATGAAATCGCAACAATTGAAACAGACAAGGTGCGAACGCTCTTCGTTTCCTATTTACGTATTGCATTGCTAACTCGTGCTTCCCGTGCTGATTAACTTTTCTATAAATGCTCCAGAATGCGGCATCATCGCCGAGCTCTTCACCAGCGAAGATGACGCCGTTACCGTCGGTCAAGACCTTATCAGGATCGAGCTAGAACAGCCTACCAGGTCTTTAGAAGTCTGCTCTACACCTGCGCCTGCTGACGCCAAATCAAAGCTGGCGCCTGCTTCGGAGAAAAAGGTCGCCACCGTACCGGATGAGTGGCTCGCCCCTAAGGTACCGGCGCTACAGCCTACGCACTGCAGCCGTAAGGAGTACCGTGTATGTACAGACCATCTTTTATGAAGGCTTGCTACATCATATAAGCTTGCTAACATCGTTGTGATTTTACAGGTTAAGATGAAACGTATGCGTCTCCGAATCGCCGAGAGGCTGAAGCAGTCACAAACACGGCTGCTTCCCTTACGACATTCAATGAGGTTGACGTGTCGTCACTAATGGAGTTTCGCAAGATTTACAAGGATGATGTTCTTAAAAAACACGGGCGTTAAGCTTGGCTTTATGAGTGTCTTTACCCGCGCTAGTGTTAGTAATGCGCGACATTCCGGCTGTTAACACCTTTATCGGAGGCCTGAACGGCGGCGACACTATTGTATACCGCGACTACGTCGACCTAAGCGTGGCAGTGGCTACTAAGAAGGGTTTGGTAACTTCCGTTGTCCGCAACGCCGAGTTCATGGATTTAGTCGCCATTAAGCGATTTATTGCCGAACTAAGCAAGAAGGCAAGCACTTATAAAGCGTAGCGTTTACCGCTAAATTTCCTTATACTTAGTTTACTAACCTTCTCTTAATTTTAAGGCTCGCAACGGCAAGCTAACTATTAAGGATATGGCTGGCGGCACCTTTACAAGCAGTAACGGCGGCGTCTTTGGCTCGCTTATAGGAACCCCGATCATAAACTTACCGCAGACTGCCGTCCTTGGCCTGTGCTCCATTAAGGAGCGCGCGATTGTTGTGAACGGCAAGGTTGAGGTCCGCCCGATGATGTACCTTGCTTAAACATACGATCACCGTCTGCTAGACGGCCGGGAAGCGGTCCAATTCCTGGTGAAAGTGAAGGAGTACGTTGAGGACCTACGGCGTATGCTTTTGTAAGGGTGATTTCCGGTAAATCGCCTAAGAACTTTGTGTGTTGTAAATTTATACGTTTTTTTATATGCGCGTTTGGTCTTGTGGGAGTGCACACAGGACGACTAGCCGCGGTGGCTGCTTTGACCACACCCTTGGTGGCAGTTATCTAACTGTCGTGATTACGAGTGATACTCGATATTCGAAATTCCATGTTGTCAGAATCTGACGTCAAATCGTTTATTTCCAATGGGAGAGAAGCTCCCTCCCTGCACCTAAATTTGGAGCCCGATATTTCAAAGACTAACCTTATGAATAAGGAGGTGGCAGTGCTACACGTGACGCGTGGCTCAGACAGTCCCAGTCTCATCGGATTTGGTGCATACGCTTCGACATATGTGAAGTCGTTCAAAACAATGTCTTTGTTGATCAGAAGATATGAAATTACGGGGACTTGTGCAGAAGTATGAAGAAGTGCTTGTATCTTACATTATGTGAAAGACCGCGCTAAGGCCGCCATTTAGTAGGGGTTTTCGGCTCTGCCTGCATACAACGTTCAGTGGAGGCCACAACTCACACACTTGGCCCAATAATTTGAACAGTATTGTCTCTTCCTTCTCTAATACGCCCAGTGCATTCACTAAACACTGTTTCGGACTGTGCACGTAAAAAAGTATACTCGTGCTCACTTCTACTCGTAGACCTACTAGACAATACACTCTGCAACTGTAAAAGGAGAGCGTGTCCTATGGGGATTTTTGTGCCTCCCTATTACTCCAATTGCCCATTTCCCTACTCTCTCTCTCTCTGTTCCCTGACCCGTGTCCGTCCTTCCCTTTCATGGCGCTTCAGGCTGTGCCGGCGGCGGCGGTGCCTTGGTGTCCTCGTCTGCCAGATCTGCCGGCACATCGTCGTCCAGGCTGGGCGGTTTCGGCACCAGCATCGGGCCCTCGGGCACCGGGATGCGGTTGGTCAGCTTCTGACCCGAGATCACCTTGAGTACCTCATCCTTGTCCAGCGTCTCGTACCGCAGCAGCGCTGCCGCCAGTAGGTCTAGCTCCTTTCGTTTCGACTGCAGCAGCCGCCGCGAACGCTCATACGCCTCCGTGAGCGTCTTCTGCACCTCTGACTCGATCACCGCCTTGGTCTCCGAGCTTAGCTTGTCGTACCGGTTCCAGAACTGCACCGGGCCCAGCTTTTCCGACATGCCCAGCTGCGTCACCATGCGGTATGCAATCGACGTCGCGTGTTCCAGGTCCTTGCCGCATGTTAGCATCCCAGTTCTCGCTCACAACTCACAACTCTTTAAAGTCGCAAACTCTATTCAAACTTACGCTGGATGCCCCGCCCGTTACCAGCTCATTGCCGTACTTGATCTCCTCGGCCAGCTTGCCGCCCAGCGACACGTCGATCATGGCCAGAAAGTCCTTGACGCTGTACGAGTACTTGTCCATCTCCGGCAGCATCGACGTGTGTCCGAGCGAGCCGCCGCGCGGCAGCACCGTCACCTTGTACAACTTGTTGGGCGACGCCGGGCTGAAGTAGCTGACCAGCGCGTGCCCGGCCTCGTGGTACGCCGTCAGCTCCTTCTCCTTGGGGCTGATCACCATGCTCCGCCGCTCTGCCCCCATGATCACCTTGTCCTTAGCCCAGTCAAAGTCCGTCTTGGCTACCGACAGCGACTTGGCCTTGCTCGCGTGGATCGCCGCTTGGTTCACAATGCTCTCCAGCTCCGCGCCCGACAACCCTGACGTCTGCAGCGCGATCGACTGCAGGTCCACGTCCTTGGCCGACTTGATCTTGTGCGCGTGGTGCTGCAGAATCGCCAGCCGCCCCCGCACGTCCGGCAGATCCACTTGCACGAGCCGGTCGAATCGCCCCGGCCGAGTCAGCGCCTTGTCCAGCAGCTCCGGGAAATTGGTCGCCGCCAGGATGATAACCCCGCTATTCTGCTCGAACCCGTCCAACTCTGTCAGCAGCTGGTTGAGCGTCTGCTTCACGTACGCAGCGTCGCGCGAGTTACGCCGACTGCCGATAGCGTCCAGTTCGTCGATAAACACAATCGCAGGCGACTTGGCCCGCGCACTGGTAAACAACTCGCGCACCCGCTTGGCGCCCACGCCCACGTACACCTCGTCGAATTCGCTGCCCGACATGTAGAAGAACGGTACGCCTGCCTCGCCGGCCACCGCCCGCGCCAGAAGCGTTTTGCCCGTGCCCGGAGGACCGACCAGCAGAATGCCCTTGGGCAGCTTGCCGCCCAGCGTCGAGAAGCCGGCCGGGTTCTTGAGGAAGTCAACCAGCTCCTGCAGCTCCTCCTTGGCTTCGTCACAGCCGTGCACGTCCGTGAAGCGAGTCGTCTGGCTCTCCGCCTTGACTTCGTTGTCAGCCCGTCCCGTCGGCCGCTTAAAAGTGTTAAGTCCCTCGATCAACATCGTGATCACGACCAAGCTAAAGTAGGTGAACAGGCAGAACCAGAGAACAAACTTGACCCAGCGGAACAGAACATCGCTGATAGGCTGGTCTACTACCACGTGGATCGGTGCGTCCTTGGCGCCCGTGCCTTGAGCGCCCTTGCCCACGGCCACCGTGGCGCCCCGGTTCTGTGCCGCAATCGCTTGTCCCACTGCCTGCAGTTGTGCCGTCGTGAGGTGCGTGTTGTTCGCCGCAATGCCAGTTCCCGCCCCGCCTGCCACGGTGCCATCGTTGAAGGCAGCCGCAGCCGCGGCCGCAGCAGCAGCAGAGGTGGGCGCTGCGCTGACCATTCCTATGGCGCGGTGGTAGGCTTCGGTCGTGCCCTCGTTGGCGGCAAAGCGACCAGAGTTGTAGCGTTCGATCACAATCATGGGCATGTTGGCCTTGAGGAGAACCTGGTAGAAAGCGTTCTGCGCCGTGGCGCTTGAGGGATTCCGGTTGGCAGCCGCTTCGCGATTTTCGAGGAGATTCCGGGAGATGCTGCCAGAAGTCATGTTCCGTTGTTGGAGGCCGAGGCGAGTGGTGGACAAAGAGGTAGTACGGTATGCTGCGAGTGGTGCGGTGCGAGTCATGCTATAAAAGCGAGGCCGCTGGCTGGCTGGCCAGAAGAAACGGTTCACGGTGGCGGTAGTCGACAATGTCCGAGCCTGTGGACGAGACACGCCATTGAGAGCGCGACCCGTGAGCACCAGACGCAAAAACGGATTCGCTGCCATCAGCGACGGTTGTGGCATGTTAGAAAAAATGGACCAGGCGTCGGTAGGCTGCTGGGGACTTGATCTCAAGGGTGAGGTGTAGTTCCGCGGTAGGACGGACTTTGCCAACAGAAAGTCAGGCAGCCGGGTGCTTGTCGGGACTGCAGGTGCTGTTGGGGTCGCATCCGTGGCATTAGTTGACTTTATCCGGGCGGACGAAGAAGGTGCCGGCGGCGCTGCGATGCCTCGCCATGGGATGAGCAGAGTATTTCCGATAGACGGCAGGAGGTCAGTAGTTACTGATGCCACGCTCTAAACAGACACAAGAAAGAGTCAGCTGGGAACGACTATGCACGGGTCTAAGCGACAGGGAACAGACATACCGGAAGGCCAGGAGCGTAAAACGTCATGATGCAACAAAGAGGGCCGAAGTGAGGCTTTTCACCGATACCGAAGCAGCAGTGAAAGGCTCCAAAAACAGCAGAAGAAGAGAAGATGCAAGGACAGGATGAATCAGGCGCCTATGTATATAAGAGTACAAAATGGACGGCAATGTGAGAAGGGCCAGCGCTGTTGGGAAAGATGAAACCGGGGAAAGAGAACGTTTTGGTGGCGAAACGGAGCGGAGGAAGAATCGAGTCGAGGCCTCGACTTCCCCGTCTTTAACGCTTCCAACACAGAAGGGCAGCCCTCGGTTCGCTGCTCTAGCCGTCTGCCTCTATGGAGTCGCTTCAAATGATGATAGTCGGCCAGCGCGCACTTGTCGGCAGACTATGGCTGCTGTGGGTGCATCGTCTTCACCGGGAGGGGGTAGGCGATGTCGAGTGGTGTGTGGATGACGGAGAAAGAAGCGTGTGGAAAAAGAGGCGACTTGCGGCGGGAGAACAGACGCCATCCTATTGGAGCCTACACGGCACTTCAGGAGAATCTGCTCAATCACGTGGCTAGTGTTGGGTGAAGGCGGGCGGGAGCGCAAAAATGTTACGCCGATTTTCCGTAGTTGCCGTTCTCTGTACGTGTACATAGTACGAGTACTTGTAGACAAAGCATGCTATATGTAACGCGCCGTCTTTTTGTAATTGGTGTAATAAGGTACGTTGGCTTCGAGCCCTGGTATGAATGATATATCAATTGTAGTGTTGTGAAAACCTCAAATCAGCCGAAGCCGCTGTAATGCAAGACATAGGAACCTATACATAGTGGACAGCCACCAGTATAGTGGGCTGCCACTCTTTCAGGTGGACCGAGCGTAAAGAACTGTAGACTGTCCCTAATAGACGTCATTGGTAGCCTTTTTGTTTGTTTGCGTGTTGTGTTGATACAGCGACGTCACTATTTCCTCCTGTTTCGTCATTCGGGCTCAGTTCACTCTCGTTCATATGTACGATACCTCCTGCTAAACGGGAAGAAGAATCCGGGCCATCCTGAGGGCCAGCATCACAGCTGCAAATATGGCCATCATCCAGGACTGGATGCCGCCCAGCCGGGAACACTACGACTGGGTCGTGTTTCTATGGCAGTTCTACCCGCTAGTAAGCGTGCAGTCCCCAGACATGTTTTATTCAGGCTGCCTCCGCCTATACTGACTCCTTCCTAGCTCTCGTCTCTGCAATGGGCCGTAAGCTGGTATGGCATGGGCAAGACGTCGGTCGAGAGTGTATTGAACGTGCCCGGCCGCATCGGCTGGCTGACGATGGAGTGCCCTGGCTTCTTGGCGCTGCTCTATATCATGAGCACGCTGACGAAACAGGAGGGCATCGACGATCTGCCCTGGCAGAACAAGGTTCTCGCGGGGTTGTTTGTATGCCCCCCATTCCTGTTCCTCTCTCATTCTCTCTTTCTCTCTTTCTCTCTCCATTTCTCCCTCTATATCTCTGTCTTTCCTGACAAGCCCAGGTCATCCACTACATCTACCGTGCCATCGCCTTCCCGCTCATGGCGCCGTCCATGTCGCCGATCCACCTGCTGGTCTGGTTTCTGGGCCTCGCGTTCCAGCTGGTTAATGCCACATGTTTAGGCAGCTTTCTGGCAGCCTATGGCCCGCGCACGGAGGCAGACTGGCGAGCCCAGCTCTCGCCATGGCCGACGCTGCAGTTTGTGGTGGGCATCTCGGTGTTCTACCTAGGACTGACGGTCAACTTTATCTGCGACGACGAGCTGCGGGAGATTCGGCGACGGGCAGCTCTGAAGAGGGACGACAATGCGGGCAGCAGCGGCAGCAGCAGCAGCGGCAACAAAAGTAACGACAACAAGGCGGCAAAAAAACTTTATCTACTGCCAGATACCGGCCTGTTTCGATATATGCTGTACCCCCACTACTTTGCCGAGTGGGTTGAGTGGACGGGCTTTTACATGGCGGCGGGCTGGGGCTGCGTTCCGGCGCGCATGTTCCTCCTCAACGAGGTCGCGGCCATGCTGCCGCGCGCGGTGAGCGGAAAACGATGGTACGTTGAGCGGTTCGGCGCCGACCAGGTGGGCAAGCGACGGGCTGTCATTCCGGGATTGTTGTAAGAAGGGTGTGCAGCGAAACAGGCCGGAAGTGGAGGTTAGGTCTTCAAGGGAAATAATGACTTCAGGATCCGGTAAGCAGACGGTCTAGGATATATTGACTGGCTATGTAAATGCTGTACAAGTAAGCAAAACATGTAGCTATCTGGAGGGCAGTATCTCTGATTAGGAAAATAAAATATCTCTTTATCCCCTGTCCTGCCCCCCTAAAAACGAGCCTGGCTAAGAGAGCTTGCCAGGCACAAAGGGGTGGCCAGCGCTGAGGCCGCCGTCGACGGCCCAGGCCTGGCCGTTGACGTAGCTGGCCTCGTCGCTGGCGAGGAAGAGCACCACGCGAGCGACCTCGTCGCTGTGGGCAGCGCGGCGGGTGGGGTTGAGCTGGCCGATGCGGGCCAGGGATCCGCGAGCGCGCGCGGCCGCAAAGGTGGGCGCGGTCATGTTGGTCTCAACGAGGCCGGGACAGACGGCGTTGACGCGGATGCCGGAGCCGGCGAGCTGGTAGGCGAGCGTCTGGGCCAGCGAGACGACGGCGGCCTTGGACGCCGAGTACGGTGTGGCGCCGGCATTGGACCGTAGCGCCGCCACCGACGCGGTCATCACGATGCTGCCGCCGGCCGCCGGCTTGGCCACCGACGTCTGCCGCATGGCCGGCGCCGCGTGCTTGGCGGCCAGAAAGGGACCCAGCGCGTTGACGCGCATCGTCTGCATGAAGTCGGCCGCGTCGATGCTGTCAAAGGCCAGCTGCGGGCCGGCCACACCCGCGTTGGCAAAGAACACGTCTAGACGCCCGTATCGCCGCAGCGCGTCGCCCACGACCGCCTGCACGGCTGACTCGTCTGCCGCGTCAAAGCACCGCACGTGAACGTCGACGGCCGGACAGCGCGCCTGCAGGTCGCGCTGCTGGGCGGCCAGACAGTCGTCGACGGCGTCGCACAGGTACACGGCGCGGGCGCTGGCGTGGGCGAACGCGTAGGCGGCAGCACGGCCGATGCCGAGCGGGGAGTTTGTGCCTGAGAGGTTCTGTGTGAGAGGGAGACGGCCCGACATACACACACACACACAGAGAGACAGAAAGACAGAGACAAGTTTATTAACCTGTTACAATGACAACCTTGTCTTTGGCCCGGGGCTCAGTCAATGCTGGAGCAACCAGCTGAACCGGCGGCAGGGCAGCATCATCAGCGGCTGATGCGGATGGTGGTCTGGACTCCAGGCCCACTGAAGCAGCATCAGAAGATTTTCCAGAGTCCAGCTGCCGGCTTACGCTGTCCAGTCGTCCCTGCGCCGATGTAGCCATGGTATGTGCAAAGGTGACGTAGAAGCGGATATAGAATAGCTGGAAGGGTGGAGAGATGAGACGAGAACAGATATTGTCTGCTTCTCCAGAAAGAAACCTGAGCAATGTTCGAAATACTCATGACAGCAGCTTCAAAGCCCCTCCTACATAAATGCGTGAGCCGAGGGATCTCTGCTCCCCCGGTCGCAGTTCCCCAGTTTTGGCGTCAGCGCTTCCCCGCAACGGAAAACAGCGCTAAGACGCACTAAGAATGGCCCTCTACGCGAGTTTCTAGGGTACCTTTTAGTTCGTTTTAAAATCTTCTTTTAACTCTCTTTTTGAACCACCAAATCGTACCGAAAAACCAATCAAGTACGAGTGCCGTTCGCTCGACCCCCCCCTTGGGAAAATGCGGCCCGATCGCGCCAAGGACACTCGGCCCAAGAAGGTCAAGGCTGAGAGCAAGATCTCAGTGGCCGTGCGGCGCTGGCTGGCAGAGGTACTCCCGCAGCTGGCTGACGTCGATATCGATGTCGATAATGTCGACGCGCTCGTTGGCCAGGCGCCCAAGCGATGGACCGTCTACGAGCCCATGGTTCTGCTGCCGACCGGCAGCTTTGGGATGCAGACGCAGACGCAGACGCAGACGCAGATAGCCGGCCAGGTGGATGCCGCTGTCCCGTCCAGGCCCACGTCCTTGTCTCCGTGGCCGCGTCTGCTCGCGGCAGTTTCGGCTGACCAGCGAGACGCCCTGTGGTGCGGCATCCTGGCGGCGCTGTCGCCGGCGGTAGGCGGACAGCTGACACATCTGGCGGTGAATGAAGGTATTCCTCTGCACGTGGATGCTGCAGGCAGCGGCGCCGGTGGCAGCAGCGGTTCCGACGGGGAGGAGAACATCCTGCGCAGCCCCACGGGCCTGCGGCCGCTATATGGCGACTTTGGGCCGATCGGCTCCATGTCGGGTGCCCTGGCAGCGGCGCCTACAGAAGCGGACTTCGCGCGGGCGCTGTGGGTGTCGACGCGGCAGAACGGGATCGTGCAGACGTGGGCGCCGCGGTGGTCCATGTTCAGCCGAGGGAACATCACGGAGAAGGCGCGGCTGCTGGCGTGGGAGGGAGGCAGAGGGACGAGAGAAGTGGGCGTACTAAAGGGTCCTCAAGAGCAGGGGCCCACTGCGAGCGAAGCGAGGACAAAAAAACAGAGGACCAAAGAACAGACAGGCTGGGCCGTCGACCTGTATGCGGGCATCGGCTACTTTGTCTTCTCGTATGCCCGGCGCGGCCTGCGGGTGCTCTGCTGGGAGCTTAACCCGTGGAGCGCCGAGGCGCTGCGGCGAGGTGGTGTGCGCAACGGATGGCGGGTGCGCGTGGTGATGGGGGTAAAGCGAGGGCAGCAGCAGGAGGAGGAGGAGGAGGAAACGCTATTTCGCAAGCAGACACTCGACGCGGTCGGTGCAGACGCAGACGACGACAACGACAGCAAGGCCCAGATCATTGTGTTTGTCGAGGACAACCGACACGCGGCCCGGCGGATGGCCGTCCTGCACGAGGCCCACGTCCGCCTGCCGGTGGCCCACGTCAACTGCGGGATGCTGCCGACGAGCCGTGACAGCTGGCGGACGGCGTGGGACGCAGTCGTGGTCGTTGGGGAGGGCCAGAATCAAGGAGGCGGCCGCACCGCCTGGCTGCACCTGCACGAGAACGTGGGCGTGACCGACGTGGATGCGCGGCGGCAGGAGATCCAGCAGCTGATGGACTCGTGGGCAGTCGACGGCTCCGGAGTTTCTGGGGTCTCTGGGGTCTCTAGGGTCTCTGGGGCCTCCTGTCATGCTCTTGTCGAACACGTCGAGCTGGTCAAGACGTTTGCGCCGGGCGTCTGGCACTGTGTGTTTGACGTGCGCATCACGCTGCCGTAGGAGGAACCGGGCGGCCGGCGGTCAGACGAGACCTCTTTCTTTCTCCCTCGGCCCACTCTACGTCCTGCCAGCTTGCTTCGCTTGTCTGCTACTCATCGCTGTAAGGAGAGGCGTCCGACAAGGTGCGGTTCCACCAACACAAAATGTCGGTGACAAGATAGGAGATGGGAAATGGGAGATGAGAGAGTTCATAGAGCACTCGGCCACCAGAGCCGATGCGGCTATCCGTCAAGGGCCCTGTCTTCTTTCCCCTCCTGAGAGCTCTTACCCTAGCTCTTGCCCCAACTCTTGCCCCGTCTTTTGCTTTGTTGGCAGGTACGGCAAACACGAAAAGAAAGACAAACCGGATTTTTCGAGCCGCGGCTCTTTCTCTCTCGGACATAGACATCGGTCAGTCTACGTCTTGTCCTGTGGCTAATGGTTCTGATTTGTAAGGCCGGATTCCGTGGAAACACAAGCTGGCAACCTTGGGCTCCCCTGGGGGAGAAGAGGAGGGGAAAGGTAGAATGAGATCCCAGAGCTTCTTTCATGGCAGCTGCAGCTGCAGCTGCATCAACAACAGCAGTTCGGACAAGCGGGCGGACGGACAGACGGACACAACCACACATATGCTATCAGACCGTGCTTTGGGCCGCCGCTCAGCGACACGATATTTCGGGGCGATAGTTTTGGATTGTAGATACCACAGTCAATGCCAGACGGAGAGTTGCGTCTTACGAGACAAGCCTTTTTATTTGTGCACCAAACTCGCCTAGACGGCAACATTGATTGGTGAGCAAACTACCGGTTTGTCTCTCCCTTGCTCCTTCTCTCTCTCTCTCTCTCTCTCTCTGCTCTCTGGGGCCACGTGCAAACTTTTCTTTCTCACACCCTTCCATCGCCGCCAGATCGTTGTCCTGTCCATCTGCATCATCTGATGGACGTACGGCTATATGTGGAACGTGTCTGCAGGGGGGAGGAAGGGCTTTTTTGTTAGATGTTAATAATTTTGAGTTCTTTTTTCGGAACTATTCCTGCAAGTGTGTTCGTCCCTATTTGCCTGTTTACGAGTTCCTTCTTCATCAACAGCCAACAGCTCGGAACATTTTTTCCATTGCTTCTTTTTTTTTCTTCCTCTTTCTCCTCATCTGCCGACAACAGGTACCGCTGGCAGCCACTCAGCACAGCCTGGCCACGGCTGGCTGCAGATCCGCTTCCTTGCGCCTCCATCGCGCCAAGCCAATGCTTTCTCTTTCTCCAAGATGTGCAATATAAAGAAGGATTCCATTCCCCTCCCCTCGCCCGCATAGCTGCAGAACTCTTGCATTTTCGTCAGCCGGCAGGGGATTCGCCGGGCCGTGTCGCACCATGTCGATTCTCTTTCGATTTTCTTCTTTTTCTTTCTCTTTTTCCGTTCTCGTTCTCGTTCTTGTTCTTACTTGCAATACTTTTCTCTCAATGTGTCCCGCCCCAAATCTCTGCTTGTCCTTCTCTCCCCCTCTCTTTTCCGTTTGCCATGCTCTGTCCGGGCCGTCATTTCCGGCCTCTCCTTTCTTTGTACTCGGCCCCTGCCCTAGTCTGTATGCCAAAAGGAGTACTCCTGTGCCCGTCCCTCTCTTGTCTGTCTGGCCGAGGCGTTCGGGATAGGCTAAGGCACACAGCTTTCTCGTTCCCGGCCTGCTCGTCCCAGCCTGCTCGTTCCACCCTACAAGCCCCACAATGCCGTATGTGGATGCAATTTTGTCTGGGTACCTGCTGTGGCCCCAAGTTCTCGGACTCGGCTTCCGCAGTGCGTTGTGGCCCCTCGCACTTCCTTGTGCTGATCCGTGAGCGACAGACGATTGGAAGGAGGTTGAAGTGAAGAGCATGATCGTTCCTTCCTTTCTGCCTCATACCCCTCCCCCCCCTCCATAAAACCAAAAACAGAAATAGAAACTATATCCCTTCGGCTTGATTGATTTCTCTTTTGATGCTGGCCTCCTCTTGTTGCCAGCCAGGCGTCTGCTAATACAGCACCTCTCTCGTCTAGAGAGGCCTTCTTCCTGCCTAGGTTCCGAGCTGCTTTTTTATTTCTTCCCTCGTACAATAGTCCGTGGCCCGCTCTCTCGTTACACACACTAGATACAGAGCTCGCTTGCTAGAGCCGGTTCGTACACAGGTCTATGGATCAGGTAGTACTATGTACATCTTTGGTTTGCCCAGCTCTTTCTATCCTGCTGCTCCCCCCTGTTTCCCGCTCTCTTTCCTGCTGCCTGCTTCTCTCTTTCTTTCTCTATTTCTCCTTCAATCTTTCTATTTCGATCAATCTGCATCACGTCCGCTTTCGTCCGCTTTTCCTTGCGCCCCTACTCAATAAGCTCATTCTTTTGTCTTCATCTGTTCTTCTTTCTTCAATTTCTTAATATCCATCAGGACCGGTTATTATGGGTGCAGCCGAGACATCAGGTCAGTGTCTCTGCCCAAATGGCAGTGGCCCTGTCACCCTCGCTTCCACCAGAAAAGCCATCAAGGGCAGAGACCAGCAGCCGAAATATCACAGCATCCTTCGTCGCCAGAGTTTCAGCTTCTACGACGGAAGCGATCCCCAAGACTGTATCAATAGCTGTCGAGAAAGTTTCTTCGGCCTGCTGCTCAACACGTCTACGTCCGAAGACGACAAAACCGATTCTACACCTCCGCAGGTCTGCTCGCTGCTCTCAGGGGCTGCCGTCAGCCAAAGCCTCTGGCAGCTCTACTGGTGCGATTCGGCCTTTTGCGGCGTTGGGATAGAGCCCGGCACCTCTGGACAAGATCGTGAGTAGGCACCTGCAAGCATATCATCCTCTCATTTGATCTGTACTTTTCCGTACTGACGCCGCGGACCATGTCAGCCAACGTTGATCTCGTCATAAATCAGTGCCAGAAGTAAGATATGGGAACCCACCCTGATCTCCCTGCTCACGGTACATTCACGTTAACTCGAAACTACAGCATCGGGTTCTCATCTGTCTACGATCCCGGATCGCCAGCATCCGACTATTCCTGCAGCAGTCTGCTCACAGCTTTTCTGTCTGCCAACTCGTGCCAGGGCGCTGCGGCAGCATCCGCGAGAAATCCTTTCATCAGCAGCATCCTCGCTACACCAGCCGTGGCCCCGGCCTCCAGTCACATTAGTACGCCATCGCCCGCTCCAACGGCAATAGCAACCGCAACAGCCGGGTCGTCTCTTACATCATATCCTAGTACCGCTACCGGTAGCACCGTCTCTGCGGCTACTACAAAGGGGACATCGCAGCTCGGCAGTGACCTCACCATGTCCAGCCGGGATGGTCCGTCTCCCGAAATCAAGGCAGTCATTATTGTCTGCGTTGTCATAGGGTTTTTGATCCTGGCCGCACTCATCTTCTTATTACTTCGGCAGCGGCGCAAAAGTAGGATTAGCACCGATAGCAACAGCAGTAAAAACAACAACAACAAAAACAGAAGTGACAGCAACAGTCACCTAAAATATTGTCTCCGCCAGAGCCAACTCTATTTTTTCCCTAAGAGACAACATCGTGCCAGAGCTACTAGTGAGCTTCCGACGCCGCTGATCTCACCAGTCCGTTCACGTAACTCTGCGGCGTCCTCGGCACGGCCGTCCTTTTTACAAGGCCAGAATGGCCTTTCTAGCCCTTCTCATGACGCGTATGGACCATACGGAAGATCCGCATCTATTGCTAGGCACCGGCCTTCCCACCCGCGGCGTGACCCTCATCGCGGCCGCAGCAGATTTCTGCCAGCGATGCTCTTTCGAAAAAATATCAGCCGAGGCACCTCACCGCCGCTGACATCTCTGTCACCACCACCCAGTCCAACAACCGGCGGTGGTGGTGGCAATGGTGGTATTTCTGGAGACTTCTATGGCTACACCGATACGTCCATTCCTTACTATTTCCCCAGCTCACCTATCTGTGCGCCTACAACAAACAAGCTCGAGCCGCGCCGCGAAGCGACACCAACACTCTGGGCATACCAGTCCAGCTCCCAAGAAACGAATCAGAGGCAGAAGCAGCCGAAGCAGCAACAACAACAACAACAGAATAGCCGCAGCATCCACTACAACTCGCATCGGACCGCACCGCCTCTCTCGCTCTCGCTCTCGTTACTACCTGCAGCAGCCGGCAGTTCTGGCAAGCTGAATTCCAGGTCCAGCAGCTGTGGTGCGTCACCGCCCTCTTCGCCAGCAGTTCCAGCCAGCATCTACGGTCATGCCCTGACTACCGACGCTGTCGACCCTATGGTGGTTCTGCCAGCGGTCGTCTCTCCGTACTACGATGGCGGAGGTGGTCCAGCTCACGTATCGCCGGCGTCGGCGCTGTCTACGCGCGGCTTTTCACCCAATATATCATCACAACAACTGTCACCGCCGCTTCCATCTACTTTTCCTCCTAAAAGCCCAAGCCGACCGCCACGGCCCCATGAAACACCACTCGAGATTCCCGGCCTCGTCATGCCCGATACGCCGCCGCCGGTCGTGTCCCCCTCGCTCGTCAAAGCGGCCAGAGCGTCGACGTCGTCGCCCTTTTTCTCGTCTACCGCCGCCCAAGGCAGTACTCGAGACAGGATCAGGGACAGCAAAGGTGACGACGATGGCGACGGTGGCAATAAATTCTCTTTCAATGGGCCGCCCAGCCGCGGTTTGCCACCACTTCCGCCACAGTCACCGCCGTTGTTGATACGTGATGATGATCTTAATGATGGCGCGTGGGTTGACCAGAAGTGGCAGCCGTCCAGGGAACCGCCTGATCTCGACAACATCTCGGCGAGTGCTGTTGGAGGTGCCGCACACATATTGTCATTTTCACCAGCGGCAACCACATCCACACTGGCATCAATGGGGCTCTCAGCACCTACAGGTGGCGTACTGTACACGCCGTCATCGCCTACCTCTCTGTACTCCACAGAAACGGACGACTCGAGCCGAACGGTGCTAAAGGGGAAAGAAACTCATGACCTCGTGGCTTCATACGCACCGATTGCTGCGACGCCAGTCAGCTAGCCCGTATATCTTCCTCACTTTGAGTGTAACGAATGACTGTTATAATAACGACTTGTGGGAAAGCCATTTGGGTACGGAGAGCATGCATCCATTGTTCGTGTTTTTTCTTTTATTTTTTATTTCTCAAAAGAGTTATCGGCCCAACAGGTAAAAGTTAATAGGATACATTGAAAGCATTTAATATGACGAATACACTGGATGCTAGTTATAACGCAAACGTCCCATGTGAAAGCCTTCTTAGTATCTACTTTAAGCAGCACATCGCATCTCTGAGTAAAACTCCGCTCAGAATCATCCTCGTCACTTGCGAAGATCGGCCTCCTAGTCCTGCAGGCTTGTGTCAAGTGGATATGCCCAGGTTTCAGTCCTGTGCCCTTCCCTACGGTCTATTCTGTTGAAGGTGACGGCACTGTCATACAGTTTGATATACGAACCGGACCGCTACGTATAATGCAACAGCTGGTGCTCCCACATTGTCCGCTGCCATCACATCACATCACATCGGCATATTTCTGCCGAGCCGCATCCCACAATTCCTTCACACACTCTCCTGGCAAGAACCAGGGAACCTCCACGGCGATGCTCTGAACTGAAATGATGAAACAGCATCAGCCTGCCACTGCCGTCTGTCTGGCTAATCCAAATATAGCAAATAGCTGTTCAACTTCGGCCGAAGGCGTCGTTTGTTCTTTTTTAAATCCAAACTCTAGCTCCTCTCATCATCCTGTCCAAATCTCTCTACCTTGATCTGTCTCGGACCCCTTGTCCAACACAGGTCGGCGAACGGTCGGGGGAAGAAGAAAGGGGGGGTGTGAATTTAGATTTCCCGCGTAAGACAGGAAGCTTAGTAGTAGCCTCGATGGCCAGGTGAGGAATGGGCAGATGAAAATGCAGACGTGGAGGTAACCTATCTGCTCTCTGTACTCTGCTGCTCT
>JRUC01000409.1:0-21760 GCA_000806385.1 Leptographium procerum
GTGTTATAACTATTATATATTTATTTTATTATTGTTATATTTAGTAAGACTAACTAAAATAGTAGTATTTAATAGTAAATTTAAGGTTTTATACTATTTTTAAAGGTGTTAAATACCTTTAAAGATAATAAAAAGAAAGTATACCTTTCTTTTTATCCGCTGAAAAGCGTCCCTGTATGCGAGCTTTTGTGTCAGTTTCCAGAAAAAAAACTGCTTTTTCGTACAAGGCTTCAAAAAGCTTCGACTCACATCATCAATATATCCGTGCCTTGGCTGGCAATATATCCCCACTCATCTGCCTTGGCAAATGGAACCACATACGATGTCTGGTCGCTACTCGAAATAAGCTGGGGAGCGAACTTCATTAACAATATGCCCTCATGAGTGTGGGGAGTGGACAAGGGCCGATGCAGGCAACTCCAGGCACGCCCCGGCTTATTGTGGTTGGGCAATGTGGGCAAGTTGCCGATCACATCTGCTTCGAAACAGCTCCACAGGAAACACTTGAGAGGGCTAAACTCGGTCCAAGCCACCGGGAGGCAAGACACATCAGGAACGACCTGGTTTTGCCGCGCACAGCTTCCGCTGATGACAACAGGTGAAGTGTCAAAATTTGACAACGTCGCAATATATTCTGTATTTGTCCCTTCACCGTCGATCTGTGTAAAGTGGTTGGTTGTCCCACGGTAGACAGGAAGTTGAGGCACACCACTTGGTTCCCAAATGCAGTTTCTTTTCAATACCTCACGAGCTTCCGCTTCCATACGTCTGGTGGCTGTATTAGCGTTCCAAGCGTCCCGGATGGTTCTGCCAGATAAAACAATGTCGACTATGGGGCATTTTGGCGCTGATGCAGGTTGACGAGCGATGTCGTCTAGGATATGATTTACACCCGACACCGAAAGGCTTGATGGAGCGATGTTCCCTAAGCACAGACGGGAAAAATCGAAATCAACTAGGTCCGTATCCATGACTTGCATTTTCGCTTTTTTTCGCTTTTGTTTCTGCTTCGGCAGCCATAACATTGACTAGTTTGGCTACCCACTGGTTCATGGGAGCATTCTGGATAACGGCGTCGCTTATGCTCTGGCTAAAACCAGATATGTCGTCAAATCTTCTTGCGTTGAGGACAAGGCGCCATCCGTAAAATTTCCTGAATATTTTACACAGGAATAAGGCTAGATCAGACATCGAATTCGCATAGGTCTGCTCGTCACCAAGTAATGAAAAACAGGCTAACTTGAGAGCGCCTTCTACAGTGGGAAGCTCGGCCTCGCTGGTTTTTAGCGGCTTGAAGCACGCCGGCTGCAGAAACGGCTCGAGAAAAGCACATGCGGCATTGAAGTGTTCTTGGGAAGTCATTCTGTTTAAGAAGTTTGGTGTGTAGTTGTTGTGGGTCTGCGGGTAGCGGATTGATCGATAGATAGGTCGCATCGCCGAATTGCGGGAAACCTTGTTTATATTTAGGTCGAACAAACGTCTTGGACAGGGATAGCGTGTAGGTTAGTACTGCTAGGGGGCTTTAATAACCTTCCACCAGTGCTATCGTAGTACGTGATAAAAACTTAGAGCGGCAGCGCTCCGTAGACATAGAAGAAACCCCTCATCAGCCAGTCTACGAGTGGTATGGCAGCGCGAGTCATTAGCTACTACTCGCGTGGTGTTGAGCGTACTCGTGAGTAATCGGTCCCGGTTGTTTATCTATTATATCAAACCCCAGTTGGTTCTTTTCAGGACCTCGGGAAGTGCCTATCATTATGTAATCGTACCGAGATGTGTAGAAAATTCGAAGTACGAGTAGACGTGGGATCATGGCAATCTGGCGCGTTACATTCATCAGAAGAGAGGAATTGGGGCGCGTCTTTATAGCAAGTATCTTAGTATAATGCTCCGTTCGGCAGTGTGTGTCAAACCACAAAAAGCGTCTCTAGTTTATTTTCTTCGGCTACTACTTACCACAGGTCAACTATAGCTCAAGGGCCTACTACTGCAATTCATAAACGGAGCATGTCACATAATAGCATGAATACGATTACGATGTATCTTACTTCGTATGCTTCTACTAATGCCTTGATGGGCAATGTGATTACCCCTACTTACGAGATGACTCCACCCATTGAGCCCTTTTCTAAATTAGCACAAGCAGAGTATTCCGCAAGCCGGCTCCCCTGCTTCAGGGAGATACAAGATACATTTTTTCTCGCACTTAGTGCTAGAAGGCAGAGTTACGGGTATGGATATGAAAGGGAGCGAAGCGATTGCATTGTAGGATATACCACCGAACTTGTCTGTCCCTCTGCACGAAGCAGGAATAAAGCTCCATGACTACGGAGTACTTGTACTCGTACGAGAAGTCAAATCGTTGCGCAGTAAATCAGAAGAGGCTAGCCCGAAAAGCGCCTTCCCTTTATTTCTGCTTGCCTCAAGTACTCGTACTCGTAATTAAACTAGCGTGTGTCAAGGCGCTACTCTCGCGCGATTGGCCAGTCCCGGTTCTCACGATACGAACCGCGACAAATATCACAACGAATGCACGTGCTTGTCAATTTGCTTGGCTTGCTCATTTATGTTGGTCGAGGGGTAGCACTAGCCCATATTTTCTAATCACTTTTACCTTTTCGTCTTGGGCCGCTTAGCCCGTATTTTTTAGAGTTGGAATGCCAGAGGCGCAGCAATGAGAAGGTGGGCCAATGCCGCCCACGATAGGAATACAGAGCCCTCCTTCTACTTTGCACAGTCGCGAGGCGAACCTGCTGGTGCTTTTCCTTTCTATGGTGTTCATGCCTGTGCTTGTCTGTCCTGCACCAGAGAAGACCTTCGTGGATTGGCAGCGGCTTATCTAGCATGCCGCATTCAATTTCTGCTCTCTCGCGCTATGCGCTTGGCGGCATACTCTTGGCGGCTGCGACACTGGCGCAGAGAACCATAGTAACTGTCGTCAATGGCACAATCGAGGGCAGCAAGTGCCCCAGTTCAAATGTGGTGTCTTTTCTAGCTATTCCCTACGCTGCACCACCGCAGCGATTTTCGGCACCAGGACCGTACGATGCAAAGTACAATGACACCGGCACTCTGATAGCAAAGACAGCCGCTCCCAGCTGTCCCCAATTCAGCGCAATAGGTGGCAAGGAGGACTGGTGAGAAACGCTCAAAACCCTCCCAAAGTGCCTATATCAGTTCTCCACAATATTTGCTAAGCTGACATGAACATGTCATATACAGTCTGTTCTTGGATGTATATTCCCCTTCAGACGCCACCGACTCATCAAAACTGCCCGTCAAAGTCTGGATCTATGGAGGGAGCAATGAGGGCGGAAGCATTTCCCAGCCAACATATACCGGTTGCTTCGCTGCCATTGACTCCCTTGTGGTCAGCATCAATTACCGCGTTGGACCGCTCGGATTCTTGGTCCTTCCGGAAGCGAACATTACGGGCAACTACGGCTTATTGGACCAACTGGCTGCCCTTCAATGGGTACAGGACAACATTGCCGCCTTTGGTGGCGACCCGTCACACGTGATGCTGTTCGGCCAGTCGGCTGGTGCTCTGGACACCTTTGTGCTGAGCACGCTTCCCCAGGCCACAACACTAATGTCCGCTGCTGCCATGGAGTCTGGTGGTGGTCGTGTCATACCAAACTTAAGCGAAGTCGTCAGCTGGAACGAGCAATATGCTGTTGCGGTCGGGTGTAGTGCGTCGGACCTTGCATGTCTGCGCGGCGTCTCATTATCGGCACTCCGGTCCGCCGACCTGACGGTAGAGGCTGCCGTAGATGGTTCCTCTCCGCCGCCTACCACAAACTCGCTTCTAGGAAACGCTGGAAAAGGGGCGACCTGGGGCCCTGTGGTCGACGGAATGGTAGTGCCTAGACAGCCTGCAGATGTTGGCGTGCAAGTTCCCTGCATTCTCGGCAGCAACACTGGGGACGGATCCCTTTTTTTACTCGATCAATACGGCATATCGGCACTGCAGCTGGGTACTGCCACCTACGATGACTTTTTGTCGAGCAACTTTGGGCCTTTGGCCGACTCTGTAGAGCAAGCGTTCCCGCTGTCTTCATTTGCCGGTTCCATCCCAGAAGCTCTGTTGGCCTTCAACGCCACAGCATCATACTATGCCATGGTTAGCATCATGACTTACGTGAGATATACCTGCCCAGCCCGTCGTGCATTGGTATCGGCGTCGTCGCGTGGGATTTCGGTCTATGCCTACCTCTTTGATCATACACCATCCTGTGCTTGGTTCCCGGGTTTGTCACAGATAGAGCTGCTCGGCCCAACCCACTCGGCCGAGATTCCTTTCGTTTTCGGTCTGACAAAGAATCTGCCACCTCCTGCGGGCAACTGCAATTTGACTACAGCTGAGGACGAGATTTCATCATTCATGCTACATGCCTGGACAAACATGGCTTCTACCGGCCGCCCCACGGCTGACGGTGAAAAAAGCCAGTGGCCTGTTTGGAACGAAAGTACTGGCACTGGACTATTAGTTGGCGGCAACAAAACATCTTTCGGTTTTGTCAATTACAGCAATTGCGATTTCTGGGACAAAGTTGAAGCGTCCATCGTCAGTCTCGATGCTAGCGGCAACGTGACGGCAACCACCTCTGCCGCCAGCAGCACTCCTACAAAAAAAAAGAATGGCGGATACCGCGCAGGTTCCTTGTGGCCTCCTCTATATTATGCTGCCACTGCTGTCCTTCCTATTATAACCCCTAGGTTGTTGTTTTGATAGAAAAAAAAGTTTCATATACTTTTAGAATACGTTGCACGACAAAAAGCATCTTACTTTTGTCTTCGATACCGAACACAATGTATTTGTCGCAGTGGTAGCTTTTTGTACAGAGCTAAAACGTACAGCCATTACTCTAGGTGGATAGTTTCTAATAGTCAACGTCTCTTAGGAAGTAGGCCATAAATTGTAATGGATGACTACCAGCTGATCAACTAAAGGAGCGATTGACCCTCTATAGTCAGACGTTCGGATTTGTGTGGTGTCTACTTTTGTGGCCTAGGAAGACTATCAGAGACTATCACCATAACCAACCCAACTCATTTACTATTTCACAGGCTTTTTAGCCTTCGGCATTTCAAGAAGAAACACCCGCTCTGTATACATGATATTTGGATGCTGTTGTCTTCTGCCTTCCTTTACCTACTAAACATTTTGTCCCATCAGCCTCCAAGGAAAAGCCTCTCCATCTCGTTCAGAATTTTGGCACTTTGAATCGAACAGTTCACTTATTATCTATCCCATGAAATGAGCCATCGATGTGTCCAAGATATCGTGTATGACAGACCACCTTAGACTCTTAATACTTGTATGTCTTTAGATACATTAAAGCAAGACGCCGTTTTGGGTTACCAGGCCTATGTGTGATATATCTGACCTAATGCAGTATAATGCCTTCCGAGTTTTAAAGCACAGCGGCCACAGCCTCAACCTCGATCAAAAAGTCCTTCGTCGCCAAATTATTTACCCCCACCATTGTCGCTAGTGGGAAACGACACTAACAGAAAGCAGCGAGAATCGGGTCGAGCTCCTTTAGCTTGATATCACCTTGATCGACAATAAAAAAGGCCCACTTGATAATATCCTGCGGTACAGCACCGACATTTGCAAGGGTGACTTTTATGTTTTCGAGAGCTTGCGTAGCTTGTTCGCTGAATGAAGGCGGGATTGCCGTTCCATCAAGGGAGTTTCCCACCGTGCCTGAAGTATATATCAAGCTGGCGGTCGTAGGAATGGTTGCGGTAAGCAAATAATCTAAGGGTGTTGGCCGAGAAGGAGAGTTAGAAAGAATGGCGACAGGCATAGTTGCAAGGTAAATTAGGAGGTAGTATAATATGGGTTTTTTTTGGTTGTATTTGCACGCCCGTATATTGACATGTAGAAGGTCTTAAAGTGGTTGTCATAGTAGAAAGCATTGTGTTTCTTAATATAGGCCGGCTAGTCAGTAGATATATGTATAGATTGGAACATTCGTAATCATCCAGTAGTTTGTCCCGTACGTAGATGTCGCGCTCATCAAAGACGGGATAGGGTGGGTCTCATGTTTACCGAATGGATATTGAAACTAGCCACAAAGCGTAATTTGAAGGAGGAACTTGAGTAGTAAAAACACGTCAGTTCTACAACGCTACCACTATGAGAGCATTAGTTCATTTCATACTCTGTAATTCAGCAAAAATTGTATTAGAAGTAGAATTTAGTGAAGATAAACACTTTTGAATAAGTTCGAGTCTTATTTCGGGCATAACAAATTAGTCTCATTCAAAAGAGCCAAGAATTTCGGGCGAAAACGGTTAAACCTCATCCACCATTGCGTACTGATTGTTACAACGGCGGGCAACTGTATTCCGCCGACTATTGTACGGATAGGGGGGTATGATTTGGAGACAAATTAACACCTGCTGGAAAGCTGCTTATATCCACTTCAGGGAGGGGGAGAACATGTCTGCACCTGACACTATAAGAAGCAGGCGCTTATTTACGGGTCTGCACGTGGTTTTTATGGAGTGACATACATAGTAATAGTGGGTTTCCTGACACCTTACGCACAGGCAAGCTAGAAAGTCAACATCGGTAACCTACCTAAAACTACCGATCAATCTTCAAAAGGGCTCCTACGAGACAGTGCATTTCAACTATTCCCTAGCAACGCTAAATCAGACGCTACTACTGCACAGCACGACCAGAAACGCACTTAGGAGGAGGAAGCCACAGAATGTGTGATGTTCCGGTATTCAACAACACACTTAGTAATGAAATTATGTGTAGTACAGATGTCTTTGGAACTCATTTTGTTTTATCGGCAGTGAAGTGAAGAACAGTTTGAAGACCAACTTTTCTTGGTTTAGTAATGGTCCTCGTGGACCGCCCTCCCAGTCTTGATGTATGTCAAAGGATCGACAAGCTCCGCCCAACCCATGTACGGGTTGTTCATTTCATACCCGATCTTACGCTGCACGTATTCCGGATACCCAAGGACAGTCTCACGGGGTACCGCGACGAACTGATTTTCCTCCTGTCTCAAGAATCCTTTAGTCATCACAAGCGCATATAGCCGTCTTTCCTCGTCGGTCGTCGTGTTAGCCGGGCCGCCATGGTAGCAAGAATTGAGCATGATAAATGCATCGCCAACGTCTAATTCAGCAGGTACTGTCTTAGACTCATCGGGGGGTTGGGTGCTTGCTTCCAAATGCGAACCAGACTGGAATCTTGTTACTCCATTCGCTTTGGTAGACCTCTTGGCAGCGACAAACAGCCCCACGGAGGTGTCTCTGCCAATTCCATATTCATCCACTGTAATGGCAGGGTGGTGTTGATGATAAAGCATGTCATCGCGATGGAGGGGCTGCTTCTTCGCAGATGGAGAAATTGATATCAACCCAGTAGACGAGAGTTGTGGTCTCGAAACGGACTCGACCAACTCGTCTCCGGTCCAAGCACTTGTAGTAGTTGTCACATGACGTCGCAAACTTTTTTCCACAGAGGATGTGCAAAAAGCTCGGTGCAGTATGTTCTCGACTTTGCAGCTAGTCCGAGCACATTGCGTGTTTCTTTAGGGAAGAAGGCTCCTTCGACACCTTCTTCCTGCTCGAGATGCGGTGAACACTCCAGGTCCAGTTGCTTTATAGTCAGTCTCCAAAGGGACAAAATTGCGAACTTCAACACCTCCATCGCGGCAGAGTGCCTCAACTACTTCGGTGACGTTGGTGGTTTTTGTGTTGAGGGTTGTCACCTTGGGCTCGCCAGTGATCTAGGTGATCACTACCGGCTGAGCTGAGACTGAGTTGGCGAAAAGGGCCATTTTCGTATGGTGGTAAAGTATTGATAATTGTGGGACTTTGTTTGAGTGTTGTATGAGCATTGGGTAGACTGCTGAACGTGAGGATAACTATCCTCCCTTATATGGCCATATTTTCGAGTACGACGGATTGTCTACTGTTTTAACTCCTTGTCCCGATCGGAGCCGTTTAGGCTTAGTTCTCTAATATGATTTTACTGCATCTCTACTAGCGCAAGACAAGACACTGGTGGCCGCGCGCTCCGAGAATTTATCCTATTTCTGTTCCCAATACATAGCTGATGACTGTAGCGATGCCGGGGGATAAGATACTAAAGCACGTGACGGTAAATCGGGAACTGATTAGTTCTTGTAATATATTTAAGACGCACTAAAGTATACATTGATCGCTCCTCTTCGGCCATAAAGAGACAATGATGTTGATTCGTAACTGCTATCTTGTACTCGAAAAATTAGAATCCCTACTAGTACTGTCATTTTTCGTAAACTCGCCAAAATATACTAAAAGCGCCCAAGGCCGAAAATTAGAAATGCAGAAAACTACGTCTACATGACGAAAAATCTCCGGCCTTCTCCTACCCCTTCTCTGGCTATCTGTATCCAACAGGTTCCTTCGCCCCTTAGCCAAAATCCTTGCAAGAATTACAACATGTGTGGCCGGTCTATGACCCCGTCTAGTTGGATGATAATCTGCATACATGTATGTACATACCATTGATCGGCAAGATTATCGGAACATTCAGTACCTGCAATGAATACTGGCCAAACAAGGTCTTGCGCAAAAGCTGAAATGTTTTCTAGTTTCCGTAGGTTAGAAAATAGGCGAGCTCGCGAATAAGCAACTGCGCTCTTGTTACCGCAGGCTGGGACGAGAGCCCGATGGGCGTAGATGATGCAAGCGTGATAGAACATCTCAACAACGCGGATAAAATCACGCCGAAGCCGGGGAGAGCGTAAGTCGATATCGGAATTGCAGAGCACAGCATTCTTCCGAGCCTGTTGAAGACGGATAGAGATATCGCTGAGGCTAGCTGTTGACTCTGGAATACCGAGACAGGCCTGAACGTATTGCCGCCGCTCCATATCAGTGTTGTACTGAATTATTCCCAGAAACTCCACGAGGCCTGCATTTCCATCGTGGGTGAAGTCGATACCGGTAAGGACGGGACCCAGTGTATCTGACTACTGTGGACGACGATGGGGTATGGCTATCACGAACTTTGTGGCTGTTGTCGGAGCCGCCCTACGAGGTGCTGCTCAGAATGAAGCCATGTTCGTTGTTGGCCACATTATCATGGGAATCAGTTTGATTGTGGGTGCTATCTCTGCTCCAACGAGCGTATTGCTTTGCTGTCTTACTTACATCTTTTCAGTCTCTAAAAATGCTCTTCTCCAGTTACATCTCGGAAATGATGTATCCTAAACATCGTGTGATCGTCGTTGGCCTTTACGGAACGATGACTTATATTGGCACTGTTTTGGCCTCAGTCATTACCTTTGGAACCCAATATATCAATAACAATTGGTGCTGGAGACTGCCAGCTTTGGTAGGACCCCTATATTCCTTGTCTGTCAAAGAAAACTAATTAATACCTTGCAGCTCTAATTTGTCCCAGCTTTGATCAGTCTTCTTCCTTTGTTCTTCATACCGAAATCCCCTCACTGGCTTGTCTATAATGACCGGGCTGAAGAGGCACACGAACTACTGATCAAATATCACGGCGGTGGCGACGCACAGTCGCCAGTTGCTATACTGGAGTATGAGGAGATCTGCCTGTCTATTGCATACAAGATGTCGGTCGGCAGCACTAGCTTCAAAACTATCTTCATGTCAAAAGGGAACCGCTGGCGATTTGGCATCATCACTATCTTTTCTGGTAGGCGATCTTGCTTTTTATACAGAAGACTTCGTTACGCTAACAGCATGAATGACAGCAATCCTTATGTTGTGTGGCAGTAACATCATTTCCTACTACCTTGGAACGATCTTGACAAATGCTGGAATCACAAGCACACAAACACAGCTTGCTATCAAAATTGGCCTCGCCGTTTTCCAGCTTATCTGCAGTACGCTTAGCAGCTTCTACTTCGACGAATTCGGCCGTCGACCAGCTCTTTTAATCGCTACACTCATATTAGGGCTCATTCTCATCGTCTTTACTGGTTTGAACAAAGTCTACGGCGAAACTGGATCGACTTCTGGTTCCTCAGGTGCCATGGTATTCATCATATACATGTTCCTAAGGGTATACTCTCTTGTTTGGTCGCCTGCCTCATACATTTATCCTATCGAGGTTCTCTCCTACTCGGTAAGAGCTAACGGAATGGGATGGTCAAACTGTTTTTGCTATGCGGCTGGATTGTTCATCACTTATGTCAGTCCTTATGGCATGAGAATTCCTTGGCTCTTTTACATGATCAACGCCATCTTTTGTTTCTGCGCCACCGTGGTAATGTATTTTTATTTCCCCGAGACAAGGGAAAGGACGCTGGAAGAACTCGATGAGATTTTGACGGGATTCCGTTAGAAGCGAAGATTGTGGAGGGAAAGAATGCAACGGAGGGAAACAAGATAGAAGCATGTGTGGAGGAAAAGGCACTTTTCTAGATAATGCCCCGGGGCACTGTATGTTAGTCCTTCGGCATAGGTTACAAAGCCATTCGGCGAAACAAGTACCTGCCAATTGGTGATCCCGCCTGTTTTTATTTAGATAGTGCTTAAACTTTGCTAGTATCAAGATTCCTCGACGTTTTCTTCTGTCCCCGCAGGACGCTTACTCGCCGCCATATTGCACTGCCGAAAGAGACGAACTTCGTTGTCTGCAAACGCGCCAACAATAGAGTGTAGCAGACCGTGGTTGTTGAACAGAACCAAATCACCCTCCTGCCAATCATGCGGATACACGTACCGAGGGCTGATGGCTGGCCGCTGGAGACGATAAACAGTCTCTCTGACCTTTTCGAGGTCATCGAGCACGGTCCCATCCTGCAGATGAATCTTGCGGATCGGCGTCGGATACACCATCATAGCTAGCTTGCTAGTCTCTGGGTTTTCCCAAACCATGGGGTATCTTTTAACCTTCGACTGATCGATGGGTGGGAGCTCTTTTTCAATAGAGAGCTCTAGGCCATCTGAGAATAGACCGAGTCCGTTTGATCTGGATTTTGCTTTGCTCATCCAAATATAGGGGTGTGGACCATATTCGACTGTGCTAGTCCGAACAAATTTTTTGTCGGTCTCCGAAAGTAGGTCGTACATTTTGTAGCCACTGACAAAGGCTGTAGTGCCTAGAGGGACCTCAAGCTCTTCTCCACTTCCGTCATCATAGCGGCAGATCTGGCGCCTTCCCTTGGGAACCTTAGCTGCAAATAGCGAAGTGACAAGAGGAGGGTCAAGATCGTACATGGCCGAGTCGATATGCCAGCGGTAGAAGTGTGTGTATTGAAGGTCATCTTTAGCTGGGACGGGATATTTGTGGAAGTTTTTGTGGTGCGGATGAGTGAGTTTGAGATTCTTCAGTCCTTCGAATGAATCGACAGCGCCGTGACCGATAACTTGGACCTTGGGTTGTGATGGGATGGTTGTCAGATCTTTGTGAAGGACACTGCGCTTGTCAATGCTCTTTCCATGGCTGTAAACACTAGCGTCTGGATCGAATCGAGACGTCAATTCGGACTGAACCCGCGAAGACAGAGAATGCTGGTTCTTAATCAAGACTACTTGGTGTTGGTAGAGAGCTGAACGGATAATGGCGAATGTGTCATCTGAGAGCAAGTTAGTTCATGAACAGGGCAACAAGTTCAGAATCCAAGGGAAATATTCTACCAGTGAGATTCTCAACGTCAATCCCGGATAGTTCGACACCAAAGTCGATGGCCGATTCAGGGAAAGGCTTGGGAAGAGGCGTAACGTCGATTCCCGTGGAGCCCATTGTGTTTGCGGCGCGACTTTTTGGAAAGATTGTCTCCTTTTGTTAATAGTAATGAGTACGAATGATCTAGTCTGCGGCGAGTGTATTTCTCTTATACCATTAAGACTCTGCGTAGAGGCGGCAGAGAAATGTGTGGCCGTCCGCTATCCCAAGTATGCAGCGGGCGAGATTATGGGCTCGCCCGCATTTTTTTTTCTTTTCAATTGTATGCGCTGGCGGCACTGTTTTAGCTAGTAGTAGTTATTATCATTGCGGGCGGGACTAAAAACTGGCCCGCGAGAGAATAAATGCTGTTATAGGACTGAAAAAGCATATATGAACGTCGAGTTTTGCCAGACTGGTGATTTTTCCCCGCCCTTTTAACAACAAAACGTTCCTAGTCCACATCCACTTTCTGACCTGTTATTACTCAAGACACATTACCTCCAACATAACTACCCAATATGCCAGGACGTGAGACTGCTTCTACGGAGCTGTGGTTCGAGAAACTGCCATGTGACCTTCGCCAATCTTCCGCAATTGGTGCAGAAGTCCACCTCCCTTCCACCACAAATATCATCAATGTCGAGTCTCTAACGGAAGTAGATAAGGAAGTACTTCGCCATGCACTGTTTGAGAACCAGGTCGTTGTTATTCGCAATCAGCAGGGCATAGATCCAAAGACACTTCCCGATTTAGCCAAGATCTTCGATCCTACTACCTCCGACATTCACTCTGCCGGTGAGAAGGCTGTTAGTGACCCAAGGAACATCCTATCCGCATACAAAGCTGGAAGAATCCCGAGAGCGCCACAGGTAGGAATAATTGGCAGCGGCACATTTAAAAACTACCAGGGCCTCGATGAGCTTGAGGTCATCCATTTGGTAAGAGCCAAGTCTCCGGCACTCTTGACGAAATTGCACACTAATGTATGGCAGGATCACACTACATTCCATGAAGAGCCGCTATCACAGCAGGAGTTGGATTCTGGATACACACGCCCATACAGATGGCACATGGACACTCCTTTTTATGAGCGCCTCCCTGGCGAAGTCACAATTCTTCACGCCGTAAAGGTCCCAGATTTGCCGGATCAGAAGCTGAAGTTTCCCGACGGGAAAGAAAAAGAAATTGCTGCTGGGGCTACAGCCTGTAAGTTTGCAGAACATCTCTTATTGCTCGCAAAACAGAGCTAACCCGCTTTATTCCTTTTAGTTTTCTCTGGGGCAAGAGCATTCGAGTTGCTCACCCCTGAAGAGAAGGACTTTGCTCTGAATACCACGGTGACATACGCACCGCAAGCTTATGAGTTCATTCGGCACTGCAAATCCACTGAGGACGGCCTCACGATTCCTACTATGGGAAGAGAAACCTCCATCGAAGCCATGTCTGAGTGGTCTTGGGACAAGGTTGCTGAGCACCCGGTAAGTTTTGATCCAGTACTGAAAATCTTACAAAATCTCCAAATCCCTGAGAAGACGAACAGTGAGTAATTATCGCTAACACTTTTTCTCTTAGATGGTGTGGCGCAATCCTTTGAATCCTGACCGGCCGTTTCTCCAGGTTCATGGGTGCTGTGTCTATAGGCTCACAACAAGAGACCCGGCTACAGGAGCCGAGTCGGTGATTGATAACGTTGAAGAGGTGCGCAGAATTGTATACGCGTTCCAGAAGCGCATATGGGCAGCGGAGAACATCTACGCACACCGTTGGATTGAGGGAGACGTTGTCATCTTCCACAACAGGGGGGTAATGCACAGCATCACTGGTCAACTGGCAAAGTACAAAGAAGACGACACAAAGACGAGGCTGATGTGGCAATGCACCATGACGAGTGGCACGCCGCCCAAAGCCTTCCGGAAGTATGCCGAGGTGAACGAGACGGGATTTGTGAGAGGAAACTAGAAACGTGTGATCCCACTACTCGAGGCGTGCAAGGGATTTCACCAGAATTCTACCTGGGCCAATCTAAACATTTCTTGTCCTTCTTCAAGCAACTTTTCACCATTTTATTTACCCAAATGGATAGATGTGCTTCTGGACATATCTCTACTCAAATGGGGATTTAACGCCAGTGGCAAATATATGCTGGAACCATGCGTCAAAGTCTTCAAAGTCCGGAGCAAAGCTCTCACTGAAATCTCCACCAGCATGCCTAGCCGCTGGGCTTCGATATGCAGGTCGGATATCGACGGGAGATTCCGCCGAGTGGTGCTGCAAGTCGGTGTTTAAGCCCAACATAGCCCAATCTAACGTAAATCGAGAGACTATTTCAGCAAAGCTGATTGTAGCAGGGGTTGTGCCCACCTCGTCCCCCTCGACTTCCGTCACAGCTGCAGGCATTCCGGAGAAGATCGCATTGATAAGTAGTACGCCACGCTGGGCCAGCACATCGCCTGTCCGCCCCGTAAGATACTGTCGGGCGCGGTCGACAGCACTGCTATACACAGCTCTTTGGTTTTGTAGGCCATCTGTGTAGTCTTCTCCCCGATTGCAGATTATTTCGAAGCAGAGGATCAAGGCCGCCGTGATGCAGAAGGCTGTATGGGTCCACAGTGAGACTTCTCCGGATTCTGTGATGTTCCTGTGTTCCCGCAAGATTGTCATGGATGCCGAGACGCAGGTTCGTCGCGTAGGCGCATATGCCGGTGACTGGAACGATCGAAACATGAACGGACGATGGATCATAATGATCTGATTGCTGATATTAGCGGGAGGCTCAGATACAATACTAGATTCATCATGGGATGGCGCACCTTTTCCGCTGCCGTGACTGCAAGACTCTGGCGCGCGATGCCAAGCCAAGGTATCTGGGCCTCGAGCAGCGGGTTTGCCTGAAGAAGAAAACGAGGAATGGCACGCACAACCTGCCTCATCTTCTGGTCCATAGCCAGTACATGTGCGTACTGTTCCCGAACCGACTTTCGAATCTTCAGAGGACCCATACCATCCGCTAGCTCAGGCATTAGATCGGCAATTGACGACAGGACACGCGTATAGGTACTGACGGTCGGGATGTCGTCGGGCATGGCCTTCAGGTCGTCGTCATTAGCATTGCCTGGTATTCTTGTGGAGTAGTGTGCAGGATAAATGCCGTAAGAATCTGTAAATGGAATAGCAAAGTGGTCTTGAATAACCATTTGCAGCCAGACTCGGCGTCCAACCTCTTTCTCCAGCCTGCCATACCATGCCTCCTGAGGCAGCGAAAGATCAGTGGCCGCGGTGTCTATCTCCGAGTCTCCGATCTTGTGGACCCCCAAGCACTCGGCTATCCTGATAGCAGCACTGAATAGTGTCGCGTTGAGCTGGCTGTGGCCCAAGTTGTGAGCAATCTCCGTAGATATGACAATGGCCTGTACTGAGTACAGTGAAATATTCTGCAAGAAATTGCTTTCGTAGAGAATGTCTAGCATCGTTTTGAAAAGCCCCTGTGCAGAAAAAGGCACAGAGCCCAATGCGTATCCGTACTTGGCATGGTATTTTTTGCTGTGCTGAAGGCAGAACAAGGACGTAGTAAGGACAGAGCAATACAGCGCAATCCACTGGAGCTGGTCACATTCTCCGGTCTCCCAGAAAATGTCGCATTGTTGCAAAAAGGTTGGGGAATGGAGGCAGTTGTGGTGCCAGGCGACATAGTCAGAGTGGAAGGAGATGAGGGCTTTTGCAAGATCCCGGCCCGGAAGATTGAGAGTGGAGGCGAACGGAGACCGAGCAAACTGAAAGGACTGGCTGTTGATGGACGACAGCTCGGACCAGCTGCGGTTATATTGACACGCACAACGGCGATGTGGGTAGCAGTTGCCGTAGTTCCGACCCCAGGCGATCTGTTCCAGTGCTGTCACGATAAGTGAGTCCTGGCCTTCATTGTCGATCGGCTGTTCAGTTTGTGAGTCCGAGAGATTCAACTCCGTAAGGGATTTTCTCTCCGAGCTGCTGGGTGGTTCCTGTAGACTTTCACGACCTGCATCAGACTTGTTGGAGGAGTCCCTGGCCTGGCCTGAGTGAAGAACATCAATTCGTTCGGTGATTATTTGCACAGCCTTGGAGACTCGGCTCGGATTGGGACTTTGAAGCTCTTCTCGCAACGACGTGAGGAAGGCTATCTCGGAGCCGTGCTGGCTGATGTGGCGCCTGAGATATATGACCTCGCGGTCGCATTGAAGACCAAGGCGCACACAGCGCGAGCAAGGGATATTCTTGTCGCATTTTCTCTTCCTACGCGTGCATTCTGTAGGGATTTCTGATTAGGATACAAGGAATGACGTGAGGCGATGTGACGCAATCGCAGACAACCTACCACGACATGCTAGCGAGGCGCGTTGCGATATGCGAGGCTGCATACTGCATATTGTCACCAATTATAGACTTTCTAAGAGCGGGTACGTATGTGAAAAGGACAAGTAATCTGGCGATCGGTACGGGAGCCCAGGGATTGAATCGTGATTGTTTTCTTATCGCAAATTGCACAGTGGGTGGGTCTAGAAAACTAATCCGCGGCCTGTGGCTCGGGTCCACGTGCCGCAGTATTAATCATCCACTGGCAACGATGCTTTTTACATTTAACTCGCCTTCATTTAATATCAGATTCACCTGGCGCTTCTAATTCCCATTGGTTACGCAACTTTCGCCGTTCCGATACGTCGCTGGATAATTGTGAGGTCAATTCGATGGACTTGCGGACCCTTATCGTGTACTTTCAGAACCATAACCCCAACTTTGAGTAATTCTATACTAGCGTTTGGAGCATGATAAGAACACCTCGCTGCGGGACTGGATAATCTTATCAAGGACATGCATGTCATGTAACGCTGTTGTATGTACGTCGTAGACTCCGATAGAGGTAGTATTTCATGTAGCTAAGCTACATAAGATGTGACGTTCCACCGTTGGAAAATGAACTTCTTCAAAATCAAGCGTCCTTCCAAATAATCTGATGCGCTGAATTTGCGTACTATATCCTGAATATCTCGAGCATCATGTCGGCCTCCATCGCAGCCGTGGCTATAGAGCCACGCTATGAATATTACTATCGTAACAGTAACACAGACAATAGGCGTGAGGTTCTCGTTGGCAGCCACGCCGTGGAGACGTTTACCGAGATTCCCGTCGTGGACGTCAGCCGTATTTTCAGCGAGGATCTCTCTGAGCGCCAGGCGATTGCTACAGAAATTGCTGGCGTCTGCAAGAGCATCAGCTTCATGTACATTACGGGCCACGGAATTCCACAAGAGTTGATTGACGATGTGTACGACATCTCACAACGATACCACGCCCAGCCAGCGGAGGTCAACATGAATGAGTACATTTATAAAAACGAGGAGCTTCGTGGCTTCGATCGGCACTTTACAAACACTCTAGAAGGTGAAATATGTAGGTAGCATTATCTCTATTCTGCTTCTGTTTCACCTAATGTTGCTGACTATTCGGACTACGAAAGAGCTCTTTCATCTACAGCTATGATCCCGAAAACGACTCTGTTCCACAACAAGTCACCCCCGAGCAGCGTAGCATGTGCCTGGGCGTCTACAACCAGTGGCCAACCTCTCCTTCTGGGTTTAAGGAGATATTGCTGCTATACCAGTGCCAGCTGCTGCATCTTGCGCGCAAGATGATGCACTCCTTCGCCTTGGGTCTAGGTGCCGGAGAGACGTACTTTGACAAGTATGTCACTGCGCCGTTTGTGTCTATCATTTTGCAGCACTACTACCCTATACACCAGGATTCCGACGATCCCGACAGCCTCGGAGCTCATACCGATTTTGAAAGTACGTGTACCGCAACTATTGTGTTGCATAAGATAGTAATGTGCTGTTTCCTTATGGACTGACAACTCACCGTCTACAAACTTATAGCATTCACCATTCTGAGCCAAGACTGTGTCGGTGGACTTGAGACCCTGAACAGTAACGGCATCTATGTCCCGGCACCATACATCCCGGGAACATTTGTGGTCAATATCGGCGATTTTCTCGAGCGAATATCAAACAATTCTTTTGTCTCCACTGCGCATCGAGTGCGGAACATAACCGGACGGGAGCGCTATTCCATTCCCTTTTTCTTCAGCTTCAACATGGATGCCAATAGTGGCGTACGTAGTCAATATTCCGCCGAGATGCTATGCCTAAATCTCACATTGATTTTGTGCAGGTGATTCCCAGTTGCACGTCCTCAAATAGTCTGGCAAAGTATCCTCTTAGAAACTTGTACGAGGTAGGACACCCGCTCGATTTGGTGCTGGCATTCTTGTCTACTACTTCGCGGTAGGATAATACCAAAACAAAGAGGATGCTAATATCTTATCTTGGTACCATATAGTACACAGAAAAAAAGCGCGCTGCGCAGAAGAGGAATCACGAGGCGCCGGGGTGGATGACCCTTTGGCAACATGACCACGGGCATTGTGATAGACGACTATCTGCAATTCGGGGAATCCCGTCTTTGAATAGGATAAGAGGGTCTAGGAATTGCCATGATATGTGGCGGTGCTGTTTGTGGCTACCACCTGTTTTGTCAGTGCTGTCCTGTGTCCAGCGCAATCTATCGTACTGCCTATGCACTCGTGTTTTGGGACTTCCTTGGCCGCCCCATTTTTCTATAACAATCACATGCCTATCGACACATCTGAACAAGTATCTTACGTCTGCATCGTGCATGAAGCATCCCACCCAAAAATCTCCACTTTGGACAACGTTGCGAAGATAAGATGAGCGCCCACTTATGTACACATATTCTAGGAGCGGCGAGAGACAAAAGAGTGGGACAAGCTTTCTCAGAGGCAATGCGATGTTATTCCTACCATATAGAAAACTGATAGGCTAACTGCTCCCACTCTTCGGGATAGATATAGGCGTGCCGAGCAAACAGTTTATCACAGCGGAGGCCAGGTTTCATCTTTCGCTCTCTCGGCCACAATTGTTAACATGCATCTACTAACCACCGCTTTGATACCCAACTACAAGCCGAATTTTTAAAGACGAGCATAATGAGGGAGAGCAAGGAGTCAAGCGTTGCTATAGGCGGCGATAATGGGTCTGGTGAGGTCTATGAAGCCGGCAATCATCTGACTCGCATGTTGCGCGGGAAAGATGTGCAAACGTTCAGTGTGGGTGCGGCCATTGGAACCAGTAAGGCGAATCTAAGAATTTTGTCCACGTTTGTGACATCATCTGACACGTGCCACCACAGGTGTTTTTGTGACGATGGGGGCGTACCTTCCACGTGGCGGGCCGGCCGGTCTCTTCCTCGGCTACACACTTTGGAGCCTGAATGTGTGGTGTGTAAATGGCTGCTTTGCAGAAATGACAGTCTACGCACCGGTTGCAAGTCCGTTCATCACATTTACAGCGCACTGGGTCGATGAGGGACTGGCATTTGCCCAGGTGTGGGCTTTCTTTCTCTGCCAGGTCCTGCTCGTGCCGGCCGAGATCACGGCGCTGCACTCCCTTATCACCTTCTGGACAGACACATTTCCTGCCGAGGCGACAGTCATCATCTGTCTAGTGCTATACGCCATTCTCAACATGTTCAGTGTCAGTTGGTTTGGAAGGGCCGAGTTCTACCTTAGCATTGGCAAGGTGTTTCTCATATTCTTATGCTTCGGCTTCACCTTCTTTACCATGGTCGGCTGCAATCCACAGCACGACGCGTATGGATTTAGATACTGGAAAAACCGTAAGGGCACAGCCAGTCATCTCCCTTGAGCCATGCTCTTTGCTTCGACGCATAGTACCGAGTACTAAAATTTTATCCTGATAGCCGGTACCTTTTCAACATATCTGACAGACGGTTCCCTGGGTAGCTTCTGGGGGGTTGTCAGTTGCATGTCTCTTGCCAGTTTCGCTGTCTGTGGGCCCGAATACACCAGCTCTGTTGCAGGGGAAACGAAGTCACCGCGGCGCAATCTTCCCAGCTGTTTCAGAAGCTTCAAGTGGCGCCTCGGTCTGTTCTTTGTAGGGTCTGCATTGTGCATTGGCATTGTAATTCCTTACAATGACCAGATGCTCGCTGACTTCATAAATGAATCCACTTCCGGCAGCGGTACTACAGCTGCTTCTCCGTACACGATCGCCATGCGACGGATGAGCATCAAAGGCTTGCCGCACCTGCTCAACGCCGTCATGATGACCTCGGTCTTCAGCTGCGGGAACGGCGTGCTCTTTGCCTCGTCGCGTGCGCTCTACGTGATGGGCCAAGCCGGGCGAGCGCCCTCTCTATTTGCGAGGACCACCAAGCGTGGCATCCCCATCTATGCAGTCGGCGCCTGCCTTCTTCTTGGCCTCCTAGCGATGATGCGGGTCAGTGACCAATCGTTTGAGGTGCTCAACTATTTTATCGACCTGTGCACCATCTGTGGTCAGTTCAACTACCTGTGCGTCTGTGTTACCTATCTACACTTTTTTTTACAACATGAAGAAACAGGGTGTCTCCCGCGATGGTTTGCCTTTCAAGTCGGCCTTCCAGCCGTACAGTGCTTTTATCGGAGCAGCCATGGCTACTCTGGCCATGCTCTTCCTTGGATTCGATGCCTTGTCGCCTTTTGCCATCAAGTGGTTCTTCCTCGATTACACCTTGCTAGCTGTCTTTCCCATTTCCGCAATCGCTTGGAAGCTGTATTGGAAGACCAAGTACGTTCGAATTGGAAAAGCAGATCTGCGTCTTGGAGGCCTGATACAGGAGGTCGACGAATATGAAGATCTTGTGCAGCCGGAGCCTGAGGGCTGGATTGAAAAGGCATTTAGTGGCGTGTGGAATTGGGAAGATGTCAAGAACATACTGACAAAGTCAAGATTGTAAGCTGTACTTGATAGCTATTCCGAAAGATGTAGCCCAAATGGTAATGTTTAAAGGTTTGCACTTCAGCTGGCACTAAAGCTCACGATGTAGCTGATTTAGGTAACGACTCTGGGAGCTGACAAATTTGACCAGAAGGCCCGTGGTGAGTTTAATACTGCAAAATTTTCTCTACGGACAAAGCCACATCCAAATAGAAGGTTAAAGGCCGGATCAACCGGAGAGAAAATCTTATATATTATAAAGTACAATTTATACATGTTATGTGTAGTATGCGCTGCTATGTAGGCTCTACTTGTTGTCCCTTGAGCTATGAGAGCAACTCTATATCAAGTCGAAATGCATCCGATTGTCAGCTCACTGGTCGATTTTACCCCGCCTTCTCGCTGTTTATGTGCCAAATTTTTCATCACATAAGCGAACATATGCTAGCTTGCCGCCTTGCGTCTATTTCGCCACGCGACTGCTCTCTTTCTGATACCTAGCACAAAACTACATACAGTCGACATTGTAATGCACGACGGCCTCAAAGAAATAGTCGAGGAAACATACGACGACATCGCAGAATGGTACCTCGACTGGGTCAAGGACCAGTACTCCCCTCGCGAGAGGTATACTAGCATAGTCCTTGAAAATGCACCGCTGTCTCCGCACATTCTTGAGCTGGGCTGCGGTCCTGGTGTCCCCATCACGCGCATGCTATTGGACGAGGGAGCTCAAGTGGTGGCCAACGATATATCAGCGAAACAACTTGATATGGCAAGAGCCAAGTGCCCCCAGGCTACACTTATACAGGGCGATATGGCAGCGCTTATCTTTGGGCCTGAAAGCTTCGACGGCGTTATCAGTTTTTACGCCATTTTCCACCTACCGCGAGTAGAGCAGAGAGCAATGCTTTCCAAAATAAATCTCTGGCTGAAGCCAGGCGGCCTGTTCGTTTGCAACCTTGCAACAGTGGACGAAGAGGAAATCCATGGGGAATTTCTGGGACATGGAATGTTCTGGAGCAGTTATAGCGTCAACGGCAACAAGGCCATGATTGAGGATGCAGGTATGGAGGTGGTTGAGGCAGAGGTGTTGGAGGCGGGGGATGGACACTTGAATGAGAACGATCCGGATTACGGTGTTAAGTTTATGTGGATTGTGGCAAAGAAAGGTTCTGACACGCACAAGTAAAGTTAGTGGAAATTTGAGTGATCCAGAAGAGTTGGTCAGAGCGGCTATTATGTAAGTTGGTAGAAAAAAAAA
>JRUC01000041.1:0-56096 GCA_000806385.1 Leptographium procerum
CTTCTGCGCCAGCAGGTTGCGCAGTGCGCACTCGCGGCAGAAAACGTCGCCCGACGGGCAGGCCACCGGGTCCTGGGCCGGCTCCAGGCACAGCGCGCAGGCGCCAAACGGCAGAAACGACTCGCGCGTCAGGCGTGCCGTCGACACCGTCCAGGCGGCCTTGGCCAGCGACCGCTCGTGAGCGGTGAACACCGCCCGGCTGGTGTTGCGCTTGCCTTTTTTGTGCTAGGTTAGATGCAGGTAGAAAGAAGAAAGGACTAAAGCAAAACGCAAGAAAGACAAAAGGAAACTCACTGTGGGACATGCCAACGTAACAGCGACAAAAAACTATGTATCCAAGAAAATAGCTCTATACAAGAAAAGAGAGAGGGGGGGGGGCAGGTGAAGACCCGACACGGCTTGGGGACAGAGAGGGCTGTGAGCTGAGGTGCGAATGGCGTGGGTGGTGATAGAACGAGAAAGGCTGAACAAAATCAGAATGATAATGCGAGGCTGGCTTTAGTGGGTCGCCACTGTATTGGCAATGGGGTCAGGACAGCCACCGCTAGTCACCAGTGGACCTTTCGCGCCTGCCTGGCCTCTGCTAGCTTCTGGCCTGCACCTTCCCTCAACCTTGAATCCGGCTTGTCTGCACCTTCCTGTTATAATGCTCGTACCTTCCGTGTATTCGCTTGTACTCGTACTCGTACAGTAAACAATAGGTATCATCTTACAAACTATATCCCAATCTGAAAAGCCTCATTTTTACCTTGGCCTTCATAGCACAATACCGCAATACCACAACAACAGTCAGTCCTCGTCCAGAAATGCGTCTGTCTCCTCCAGCCCCCGCAGCACCTCCTCGATCTCGCTGGGGTCCGTGATGGCCCACACGCCGCCGCCCTTGACCAGGTCCTTGCCGCGCATGCCGACCTCCTTGCCCACCAGGTTGCGGCCGACCTTTCCAGGCCCGATGCCGACCCAGCGCCGCACACGCAGGCCCTGGTCCAGGTAGCGGATGCTGTCCCACCACCGCACCGTCTCCTCGCACTGCCGTGATAGCAGCTCTGTCAGCTCCGTCCGGCTGCCAAACGGCCGCGCCGTCACGTTGCTTATGCACGGCAGCTGCCCCGGGAACTGCACGGCCCATGGCCGCTCCTGCTCCAGCATGTGCCGCATCTCTGCCACCGCCGGACGCATGATCGCGCAGTGGAACGGGCTGTCGCTGCTGAGCCGCACAGCCCGCGGGTCGTGGCCCAGGAACTGCCGCACCTGTCCGAGCAGCCGCTGGATTCGCTCAATGCTGCCGCTCAGCACGATCTGGTTCTTGCTGTTGATGTTTGCAATCTGCACCGGGGCCGGATGCGAAAAGGGTATGTAGGGCGGGGCTGACATCAGCAGCGACGATGACAACCCCGATGACGACGACATCAGCGGCTCTCCGCCCCCGCCAAGGATCCTCTCAATCGCCCCTACCAGGCCTCCCATGTACTCGGGCTCCGTCAGCACCGCCACCATGCCGTACTCGCCGCCGCCGTGCGCCGTCACCGCCTGCCGCGTGGCCTTGGTCATGGCTTCTGCCCGCCGCCGCACCAGCCAGAGACTGTCGGCAAAGCCGAGGTAACCGCCCGCCACCAGCGCCGCAAACTCCCCCAGAGAGTGGCCCAGCGTCACGTCCATGTGCTCTGCCACCCGGAACCCAAACTCGCGCTCCAGCACCCGCACGATCAGGATCGACGTCGCCATGATCGCTGGCTGCGCCTGCGCCGTCGCCGTCAGCAGCCGTCCCGGCCCCGACTGGATCACCTCCGACAGCCGGTATCCCATGCAGTGATCAATCTCCTCCATTGTCTCCCGCGTCGTCGCCGGGAACGCCGCCAGCCACGGCGTCAGCATCCCGACCCTTTGCACACCTTGGCCTGGAGCGAGAGAGAAATTTTGTCAGCACGTTGAAGATGGTGGCCCGCGGCACCAACTTTGAGGAGGGGACTAGAGACAACAGGACAACCAGGCGCACCTACCTGGAAAGAAAATTGCCGTCTTCGGCCGGGAGCGCGGTGTCGCCAATGAGGACGATGGCTTGGCTCGCCGCTGGTGCGCCGTGCGGCTCGCGAATATATCCTGTGGCTGCTTCGGCCCCCTCGACTGCGGCTGGCTGTGGACGCCAGCTTCAGCAATTGTTGCGCCGCGCTGAGCTGCCTGGGCGATGGAGTGCAGTCGGCGGCTGCATGGCAGGTTCCTCACCCGTAGGCGGTCGGCGCCGACAGGGGTTGGTGGGAGGAGAGGTAGAGAACGGAGGGGCCCCATTGCCGCGAGCCCGGCCGGTGGTGGTGAGCTGTGGCAGCAGAGCGAAGGATTGGCAGTGGCCGCTCCAAGGACCAACGGAACTCGAGAGGAGGGTCGGACGACATCAATCCACACAGCCAGTGCGAGACATTCTCTCCTCCAATGCACGAGTGTGAGGACGAGTACGAATAGCTGGAAGGTAACAGCGAGACCCACTACCCAACAAAGAAGCGTCGGGAAAATATCACTGGCCACATGCGTTGTCGCCAAGGTCGGGTCTTTCGGGGCAATCATAGCCGTTTTCCGGAGCTGCTCGTGCCAAACAATACTAACTCCACTCCTCGGCTCGGCCCAGCTCGAGCACGTGTGATATCACGTGAATACAAAAGCAAGCTGGGGAAACTCCTACTACGGTACAAGCCACGAGAGCAGAGCGCCATCGCATAGCCAAAATAGGTCTCGGAACGGGATCATAGGTAACGTGCTATGCTATGAGGGAAGTATCTAAGCTGAGACACTAGGCGTGGCTTTGATGAGATGTTGGCAGAACAACTCGCCGTGACTTTCAAGACCTCATCTAGCAGGTGGACGACTGAACTACTGCAGCAGCAATGGATTGTGGCCATCTTTGAAAAGAAACCGACGTCTTCGTGTTATCCGTACGTTTTTCTGCCATTCAGGGCTCAAATTCTAACACTGCCCCATTTTATATGACCCATCTTCTCGACTTTAATTGTACACACGTCCCCCGGAGACTGCGTTCCACAGCCGGCCCTTGCTGTTAACTCGCTTACTGTCTCTGCGGTACAGCTCGGAATCTACTCTCATTTGGTATTGAACCCCCATGGCAGCTATACGTCAGTCGTGCCTTGTCTCACCTTGTCTCGCCGTGCCGTCAATGAGACACCAGATGTGCTACGCTCACATGAACGGAGGCAGCGAGAAGGGGTAGCCCTGGTTCTTCATGCGGAAGACGCTCAGCAAGAAGCTGTACATGACGAAAAGGACAGCGGCCCAGATGGCGGCAGCCAGCTTCTGGGTCCGCGCGTCCTTGATTCTGGGGACCTTTATGGCGAGGGAAATTGTAGCAAAAGACAGCACAGCATCTGGACAAGACGAGCGATCACATATGTCAGCATTAGTTCGCGGGAAGAGGCAGTTTGAGCCGGAGGAAGGGAGAACGGTTCTTACACATGGCAGCGACAATCTGCGTCTCCATTCCGAACTGGTTCTGGAATCCGCCGGCAAAGTAGGTTACACCGCCACGACCATCTCCCACCACATAGGGCACCTTGCGGATGTGGTTGAACATGTGGCCGCTGGTGAACAGGAGAATAGCAATCAGGCTGGTGGCTGCCCAGAGATTGCGGTTCTGGATGATAGGGACGACGTAGGGCCAGGCGACAAAGATGGATGTGACGGCGCCTAGGAAGATGGTGATGCTGGTAGCCCAGGCAAACCAGTTGATCGGGCGCTTGATGGGCGGGTGAGGCCGATCAGGAAGGTGGCGGGCAAGCCAGTTCTGAACTACTTCGGCCGGGCCAGGACTAGAGGAGAGCACAACAGTCCATCAGCGTCTTCTTCTTCTACTTCTTCTTCTTCTTCTTGTGCATATCTTTCCAATAGCTTCTCATTTTGCAGCCCGCGACTTACCCGTTTGAAAAGTCGTAGCGCTGTGGCTCCGGATTGCTTACAGCATATGGACCGGCTGTGGGCGGAAAGAAGAAGAGAACGGGGGCGGTTTGCAGGCCGAGCTGTGACGGACGTGACCGAAAATTAGTCTCGAGTGTTTCTGGAAGAGCCGCTTAGACGAGGCCAGACGAATAACACGTTGCACATACCGACATGAACGTCTCCCGGCCGTCGTTGAAGTCGAGCGTGGCAAACACCACACGGGAGTCTCCAGCCTTGTCGCCCTTGGTCCAGCTGCGGGCCAAAAGGTCGAACTCGGGCTGAAACTCGCGGCACAGCTGGCAGCCGTACCGGGCATCCATGGCGGTTAAGAGCACGGCCGAGCTGTAGTTGCGCTGTGCGCTGATGAGTTTGCTGTATGTGGCATCCTTGATCTTGATGGGGGCCGAGGAGAGCTGCTTGGCGTGAAACTCCTGGAAGACGTCGGCCTTTGGCGCGGCGAGGGAGCCGGCCACGAGGACGGAGGAGGCGAGCAGCGAAATCCAGCGCATCTTCGCGACTGTCGAAGAGAATGGAGAAAAAACAAGAGAGTGAATCAGATTCGTAGGGACAAATTGAGCGACGTTGTCCGGTCTGTCTTGGGGTACGCTGTATCTCAAGAAGAAAGCGGAACGGCCTGGAATTCGTCGACGCACACTCTTCGTCTACGAGTAGTCGGTGCTGTCGAATGGGACAGAGTGTAGCCAAGCGGAGGGGGGGGGAAGAGGACCTGACTTTCCGTGAAGCTTGCTGCAGCTGTATGTTAGTCCCGTTTCAAGGAACCACGTACGCCGTAACAAGTGCCTCTCGCTAATTGGCCTTCTGTGCCCCACTCCCACTGGGCTTCGTGTTCCTATCCCGGAGCATCTTAGTGCCGATCCGAGAAAGGCTAGCTATTTTTTTTGGTACTATTGTAGCTCTTTTTGCGTCACAGGCTGGCGGGAAAAGCGAGCTAACTGTGTTTGGGAAGAAAGTAAACAACCCGGACACAACAAAACATAGGCTGGTTATTGCTCTGTTCCCCTCTCCGCTCTTTGTCTTCTAGGGCTATAACGATATAACTCGCCTGTTACGATATGATATAGGGCGGCTTTCATCATTTACTATTCTTGCCATATCCGGGGTCTACATTTCAAGTTTTCTGTTTCTGTTTCTGTTTCTTCTTCTTCAATTGCCTTCTTTTCTTTATTCTCAAGTCGCTCTTTGCGACAAGACGCGTCTGTAGTACATCGACAGCATGGATATTGACAAGGTGCGGCAGATCTTCACATCTTCACAACCCCCTCATACTATACTTGACGCCAGCTAACCGCAGAAGCGACAGAAGTCCGAGAGAAGCCACGAGCTCGGCCTCAAGTATCTGGAGGCCAGACACCGTGAGATACTCATAGCCAAAGAGGAGGAGTCCCGGAAGCAAAAGGTGCAGACTGTGCTCCTGCGGGAGGAGAACGACCGGCTCAAGGACCAATTGTCCCAGTTGGACTACCGAACGAAGACGCTGTCGTCTAACTACGACGATGCTCGCATTAAGCTGGACAGCATGGACCAGAAATGCCGCGAGCAAGAAAAGCAGCTGCGAGCGCAGGTCCGCGAGCATTCTACTCTACGGGTACATATCTGGGCCCCTTCACTGAGACAAACGAGCGGAGGAAACAGAACAAAATTTGCTGACTGACCTCTCTGCAGACGGAGTTACTGTCGCTGAGCAGCGTGACCCAGGATTCTACGAAAGTGCTGACAGAGAAGCTCGCCCTGTCCCGTGAGATTGCAGTTTTGAAGCCGGAAGTCGAGCATCTGAGATCCCAATTGGCCCACCAAAAGGACGTCTTGTCGGAGAAGCTAGCGCTCGAACGGCAGCTGAACACGCTCGAGGTTGAGCTTGCCAACGAAAAACGGGCGACACAACGAGCGGTTCAGCGGCAAGAGAGCCAAGAAAGCGAGGCCGAGGCCGAGCTGCGCCAGCAGCTGCAGGACCTCGAAAAGAAAATTGCCAGCGAGAAGCGGGCCAAGGACGCGCACATCGAGTCCAAATCCGAGATGCAACAACGGATCCAAGAGCTCGAGGCGCAGCTGGAGCAGGAGAATCAAACGGCCACGAAGCGGACAAGCGAAGAGGATAGCAAGGCCACCGGATTGCTAAAGAAAAGGGTAGAGGACCTGGAAAAGGCTCTGGACGACGAGAAGCGAGAGAGCCAGCGTGGCCGGAAAGAAGCCGAGAAAGAGCTGTCCGAGGCACGCGGCCAAATCGATGTGTTTGAGCAGCGGGTGGGAGACCTGAAGGCGAAGCTCCGTGAGGTTCGGGAGGAGCTCAAAACCGCTCGGGCCGAGCTAGCAGTAACCAAAGAGAGTTCGAGCAGCCGCATTCCCGACATGCCCAAGAAGACGACCAAGGCGGTGACCAAACTACAGACACAGGCGCAGCGGAAACGGCGGGCAGACGAGCCTACCGGCCCAGAGCTGCTGCTCCTTCAGACGCCCGGCATCGGCGACGAGGGGCGAACAAAGCGGCCGCTTAAGAAGAGGGGTTTCGATCGCACGGTCGTCGTTGAGAAGTCGAACTTTTCCATTACGCCTTTCCTCAACAAGACGGCAAGCATCACCGAGGACGATGCGGAGGCGATGCCGGCAGAGGCTGTCAACAAAGCCAACAAAGCCAAGTCATCTGACGCAGAAGCGGCGCAAGGATCAGGGCCGTCGCCCGTGCCGGAAGAGCCGACAGCAGAAGCAGAGCCGGTGGAGGAGGAGGCAGACGAGTCCGAGGTACAAGACTCCATTATGGGAACAACCGTGACGTCATCAATAGCCTTGCCTTCTTTCGACGCCCTGACGGCAGCCGCGACAGCGATATCAAAGAAGAGCGACAGCAACGAAGCCCCCAAGCGGCGTGGGCGGCCGCCCAAGGAGACGGTGCTCAGCGAAGCACCAGCATCTAAGAAGAACATGCTGGTTGCGGCATCCAGCGGCAAGGACAGCGGCAAGGACAGCACGGTAGCTGTAGAGCGGTCCGCAGAGAAGGCGTCTGATGGGCAGGAGAACCGGCCGGTCGGCAACGCAGCAGTGCTGAAGAAGACCGTGGGGCCTGCCACGATGAAAGCTGCAGCAGAGCCGGAGCCTAAGAAGAAGAAGCGGAAGATCCTAGGCAGCAGCAACAGCACCATCTTCAACGACGACGACGACGCGGGCGTGAAGGGCAGCAGTGCTGTGGCGCGGCCGGCAAAGGCTGCTGATGCAGCAGGAGCAGCAGTTGGGGCCGCATCAGGCTTGGCGGTCAAACGTACGGCCAAGGCGCTGGGTGGTGGTGGTGGTGTTGGTGCGCGGCCCATGGCAGCCGGAGCAGGCAAGCGGACGGTGCTTGGCGGTGTTCGGAACGCCTTTGGGACTGTCGGCGGCGGATTCTCGCCGCTGAAGAGGGACCGGCGCGGCGCGAATGCGAGCTTCCTTGCTTGATGGAGAAAGAGGATAGATATGCGGGCGATCTGGGTATCTTGCATGCATTGCGGAGTTTGAAGGATGTTCTTTTATGGGATTCTGGGATTTGACTTTGTTTCTGGGTGGGCATGAAAGAATGAAAGGGGCGAGCTACCTGCCTGGCAAAATCCAGGGCAGGTGTACGATAAGAAATCTGACGTTGGGTAGTCCTGGCGTCCTGGCATAATGTTATAAGATGCATGTTCATGGCTTTGTGCGAAATATGTATTAGTAAGCAGCTGGAACTGTAGCACAATATATACGCGCACATGCAAGAGTGGACCGAAGCCACCCTGCAAGACATTTCACATAAAAGGTTTGACCTGCTCCTCGCTCCAGTTCCAGAAAGCCTCGCCGCCGCCGCCGCCGCCTTCGGACTGAGGCACAGCGTTCTGGGCAATGTCCCTGCGGATGTCAAGGAAGCGCCCCCACGGGCCGACTGCTTTGGTGTTAGAAGGGGCACAGCAGACAGAGGGGAAAACAAAGCAAACAAAGGAAGGCAAGAAGGGAAGAAGTGACGAAGGGGCGAAGGGGCGAAGGGACGAAGTTAGGAGCAGGGGCAAGATACGCACTCCAGGCGCCAGACTTTTCCAGCGTGACGTCGGGCGACAGGCCGGCAAACAGCTCAGTGTAAGCGCCATAGACGGAAGGGTACAGCAGGAAGCGGGTGAAGATGCGGAGGGCGAGCGTCTGCAGGAGGCCGACCTGGCCGTCGACGGTGCGGTAGAGGTCGGAGTTGAGGTTGCCGGGATTAGCGGCGACGCTGACGATGCCGTCGGCGCGGTGGCGGCGGGCGAACTCGGTGCTGTGCAGGTAGTTGCCGGCCTTGCTGCTGCTGTACTTTGAGAGGGCACTGACGTTGGGCATGGGTGACGGCGTGGACGGCAGGCCGGCGACGTCGACGCCGCCCGTGACGGACATTTCGGCAGCGATGGACGAGACCCAGACGACGCGGACGCCGGCGGCGGCGGCGTCCGCGGGTGGAGCAGCTGGAGCAGTGGCACCCTTGGCCGTGGTCACCAGCACGGGCGTCAGCAGGCGGGTGAGCAGAAAGGGCGCCAGGCAGTTGACGCCGATCTCCTGGTCGTAGCCCTGGACCGTCTGCAGGGCGTCAGCAGGCGGGATCAGGACGCCGGCGTTGTTGAACAGCACATCGAGGCGCGACTCGCGCGCGAGAAAGGCCTCGACGGCCGGCTTGACGCTGCGCAGATCGGCCAGGTCGAGCAGCAGGAGCTCAAGACGGCCGGTGGTTGTGGTCGTTGCTGTTTCTGCCGTTTTTGCAGCAGCTGCTGCTGCTGCTGCCGTCTGGAGCTCCTCAATGGTCTGCCGGCCCTTGGCTTCAGAACGGCAGGCCAGATAGACTGTGGCGTTGGCGCTGTAGAGGATGCGGGTGAGCTCACGGCCGACACCGGTGTTGGCTCCTGTGACAATGTAGACGCGGCCAGAAAGATCTGGGAGGTCCTTCTCGGTGAAGCCTGGGCCCGGAGGGAAGTTTTGGGACACAAAGGACGGACGGAGGGCAAACATGGCTAAATGGGGGGGGTTGTGCTAGAGGGGAAAGAGGTTGTGCAGATATAAGATAGAGGTGGGAGAGCGAGCGAGAGAGTTATATCCCGGATTAGAAGCTTCATCACAAAGCAGAGCGACGAGCGACGTGGGAAGGCCAAATGCAGCATATTCAGCTCACAATAGACCTTCCCGGGACCCACTGCTCGCTATCAGTCTGCAGCCCCTGTAAGGAATAGGGCCAATCAAGAAGGCGGGCCTAATGATGCGTTGCATGTGCCATCTGGAGATGTGTACTCGTAAAGTTGCCAGCAGATGTTGAGGAGAATATGTGCTCATGCTTGTACTTGTAAGGAAAAGTGCGGTTTGTCATCAATATCTCAAGTCGAAGTCTGAAATGGCCGAACGGACGCTCCTGCCTGCTGTAACCGTCCTCGTCGCATCGCAGTTGCCCTGGAAGACAGCATGACTGACAAGGTCAACCAGCCCATTCATATACCGTCTAGACTTTTTGCAACCTGCTTCTCTTTCTGTTCATTGTAATATACGGTTTCCATAGATTTCCAATACGAGGCCCGTGGGCCTCACTTTCTTAACATCACAAGACATGGCTTACAACACCGGACTTACAGGCGAGATCTAAGCCAACAAACTACAGGAATTGTCGGCCACCAATCAGCGGCCGCCATTCTGCGTCACTACCAACAATATTCACATTTTTTTTTCCATAGTTGAGAGCAGTCCGGAGATATCTCGCAGCCGTTACGTCTGATAGCCGCTCTTTGGACACATCCTTTCGTCCTCATCTGCTCCCTCCACCCTCATGCCACTGGCAGTCGAGAGGCTTGCCGGACGGCTGACGGCGCCTCTGCGCCACGCTGGTAGCCATGGATCTGCGTTTGCCGCTCCGGTTTCCAGCCGGCCCGCAGGTCTGACCGCTGTCTTGCCGACCACCGGCTGCTGCTGGCGACAGCGCCAGCAGCTCTTTTCCACAACCAGTGTAGCCTCAGCGTCGTCCAACTCCCGCTGGACGGCTCGCCAGAGCAAGGACCGGTATGCCCGTGAGGCCAAGGTCCAGGGCCTCAAAAGCCGCGCCGCCTTCAAGCTGCTGGAGGTAGGACCTCTCTTACTCTTCTCCTGCTGCTTCCATATTGCAATGGGCGTCGTTTGTTGGCCTGCTAATACACCTCACGCTTCTCGTGACAGATGGACGCCAAATACCGCCTTTTCAGGCCTGGCCAGATGGTCGTGGATCTCGTAGGTGTTTTGCTTCTGCTCGGACTTTTTACAAAAAGACAATCGGCTGACTCCTCCATAAGGGCTACGCCCCGGGAAGCTGGTCCCAAGTGAGTCCCCTTCAACGCAGAATATGATATCTGTGCACTGTGCAGGGATGCCTTCCTAACATTCACTTCTCCTCCCCCCTTTCTCTTTCTCTCTCAAAGGTCGCCATGGAACGAACGAAGCCGTCCGGCCGCGTGCTCGGCATCGACCTCATTCCCGCCCAACCGCCACGGGGCGTGTCAACCATCCAGGGAAATTTCCTGGCGCCAACGGTGCGCGAGCTGGTCAAGGACTTCTTGGCCACATCATCACCAGCGCGGACGGCCGCCAAAAACCGCGAGCCGAAGGGCGACGCTGACGTCGAAGCGTCTGATGCATCCGAGGAAGCCGCTGATATCGCGCTCGACCAACCAAGCTACCTCCAGATGGGACAGCAGAAGTCATCATCTGGCGCCCTATCGGCCGCAGACACAGCCGCGGCTACTGCCCGAGACGGCACCGGCGGCCGTCGCACGGTAGATGTGCGGCTCACCTTTCATTCGTCTCTCATTATCCGCTACCACCTGCCTCTCACTGACATCCCGCTTCTAGGTAGTCTTGAGCGACATGTCAGAGCCCTGGCCCCAAACTTATGGCTTCTGGCTGAACACTCTGAGTAACCCCTATGCCAGGATGATGAACACGAGCGGCACACCTTTCCGAGACCACGCAGGGAGTATGGTATGTATAATTTCCGAGTTCCCTGTCATGCCTCCCGCTAATGCTCCCCAGGACCTGTGCGCTGCCGCCCTCGAGTTTGCCAGCGACACGCTGCGGCCCGGCGGCCACTTTGTCTGCAAGTTTTATCAGGGTGGCGAAGACAAGGCTCTGGAGGCACGGCTACGGAAAATGTTTGCCAAGGTGCATCGGGAGAAGCCAGAGTCATCACGGAGTGTGAGTTAACCCCCCCCCCCCTTTTTTTTTTTATACTAAATCCGTGCCATAAATATGGCCGAGGATCCTGGTTGATTAACACGCATTGTGTTCGCTCACTAGGAATCGAAGGAGGCGTATTTCGTGGCTCTGAGGCGGAAGAGCAATGTAAAGTGGGAGGACCTGGACTGAGGGTCTTCATGGTCAGGACGATATAGACCGTTTGTACAACATACTTGCTTGCATATAAGCACGACGATACCACTTAGACCACAATCATCAACATTCTCGCATAGGTCTGCCATGAGCTAATCAGGCCTTGACAGTAGACCAGGCTGAAGGAATACCAGAGCCGCGGTTAGGGTAGTCCACTCGCACAAAGTCAAATGTAACAGAACAATAGCCAAGTCAGTCACAATGGCGAGGGCAGCCCGCTGCAGCCGGTCGTTTGCATGTATTTCATTCGGTTTTATTTTGATTTTGTAGTATTGCGGTATAAAGCCCATTCACGCCAAACCATGCAACACATAGTCTATTCGGGGACCAGGAACCGTAGCCCGCCCGACATTGTGACCCTTCTTCGTTCGTTCTTTTTTGTCGTTTCACATCTTTCTCTTTTGCTGGTTGGATGTGCATGTCTGCCAAGACGTGGAGGGCAAGTTACGAAAAACAGCAGAGAACCCGACGCTCCAAATCCACCAACCGGAGAGAAAAAAGAGAACAAAACCCAGACGCACACAGCTCTTCCCAAGCTCTTCCCACATCTCCGAAGCCCACGCAACAACAAGGTCTCGCTTAGACCTTGAAGCCGCGAGACCGTCTCCGACCACGGGCACGCTCGAACTTGCGGCCCTTGGATGCGACGTAGGGCTTCTATAGGGGGGTTAGGAAGGGAAAGATAAAGGTGGAGAGGGCGGAGAGAGTGTGTGTAGAGAGAACGCACCTTGTGCTTGTGCGGGCCGAAGCCGAAGTGCTTGACAGCCTCGCGAGCGTTCTTGGGGCCGCGCAGGAGCAGAGTGTTGGCACCGGTCGGCTTCTCGAGCGCGAGCTGGTCCAGGGTCAGGGCACGGCCGCCGGCGGCAGCGATGCGGGCACGGGCCGTGGCCGTGAAGCGGAGAGCGGCAATCTCAACCTTGGGCACCTTGAGCAGGCGGTTGTCGTCGGTGATGGTGCCGACGACGACGACGGTCTTCTTGCCGCTGTCACCGTTGCGAGTGTTGGCCGCAATGCGCGAGAGCGAGACGGGCGGCCGGTTGATGCGGCTCATAAAGAGGCGGCGCAGGATGACCTTGTTGAACGACGAATCCGTGCGGCCTAGTGGAGGGAGGGGGGAGAAGGAGGTGTCGTTGTCAGTACCACGAGCCGGAGGGCAGAAGACAGAAGACGAAGGGAAGAAGAAAATAAATGAAGTAAGAACAGGAGAGATAACTCACGGGCAAGGAAGCGGTACAGCTTCACGAGCAGCTTCAGGTAGACGTTGTCGCTCTTAGGCGCCTTGCGGTGCGTAGACCGCACGTGCTTCTTGTTGAGATCGATACCTACACAAAAGGAAAAAAGAAAACCGAAAAAGGTCGTTGTCCTCCCAGTCAGCCGATTTGGTCTCTTTGGTATGCTCAGAAAACAATTTGTAAAAAATTGGAACAGATGGCTGGGTCGAGATGGATCCGAGAGAGGATGGCAAACCGTCTGTCCATGCCTGTTTTCAACTCCTTCCACTAATTAAAGGGATAGAGACAAGAGAATGGAAAACGGGATGCCGTCCCCAGTCGCTCGACACCATTGCCAAGGTTCGCAGATGGAAAGAAGAAGAGTTTTGGCGGACAAGAGAGCACAACGAGACGATCGGGATCATTGGCAGGCAGGAGCACGGGGACAGTCCTCTCTCCTTGTCTTTTCACAGAGCAAAAGAGAAAGACCGCATCCACTGTCGGCCTCCTGATCTCCTGCCTCACTCTCTCGGTCTGTGTTCTGATTGCTTGGTTGTCCGCCATCTCTCTTCAGCTTCCCTCCACTCGCACACTCGAAACAAGAGCCGTTCTTCCACTGTTTCAGGAAGAATGTTGTAATCTCTCACGTACCCATCTTGAAGTCGACTTTAAAATTCCCCGGGAACCCGAACGTTGATGTTGTCGACACAAAAAAGTCGTGATGGTTGGAGGAGAGAAAAAAAGAAATCGGCAGAGGGGGGCTTTAAAAAAAAAGGGCGAAAATTGGGACACTAAAATTTTGGCGGGTCGAAAATCGACCATGCAGGCGAGACACACGAAAATTATTGGTGTGTAGGCGGTGAGCATCGGCAATTAGGGTAATTGGGAATGCGCTCGACGAAGAAAACGTTTTATCTACGGCGCCTCAAAATCAGGGCATGAAGCTGAAGTGGCTCCGGGCCGTTCTCACACGGCCAATTTACACTGTATGGCACTGCATACGAGTAGGCGGATGCATCTGCAGCCAGGCGTATCAGCATATCATCATAGCTCCACTCCTGTCAAGAGCTCTCCCACTCTGCATACTACGTGCTGCATCTGCTTCTGAATTTCAAACCATATTGTTGTGAGACTTAAATCCACAAATATCTATCCCGAAACCTCCCCCCCCTAACAATGCAAAGTAAAGAATGCCCGATAAACCGACGCTGCAAATATAAATGCCCTGCTTTCTTCTGTCGCCTTTGCTTATGGCTGTTTCAACGAGCAAGGCCGTGTTTTCAGATGCATGTGCGACCAAAATCAGCACAGTGCAGTCTCTCCTCCTGTCTGTCTTCACCCAATGTCGCGAGAACACAAGAAAGGAAACGCTTTCTAGCCTCTAGCTTCTAGCCTCCAAAATCCAGCAGACGCTGGCGATTTCAGACGCCATTTTCTGCTCCTCCACTCCGGCGCACAGCTTACAGCTATGATGCTATATCCTCCGGCTCAGGACGCAAGCCGACAAGAAAATCTCGGGTTAGCTCGAAGCTCAGCCAGTTGGACGCCATGCTAGGCGTAACTTTCAGCAGATTCGGGACAACGCCCTTGTAGAGGCCCCTTATTCCTTCCTGCATAAGGATGACACGGACTGCGTCATATATCGACTTATATTGGTAGCCCATACCGGACATGGTGTTGATCTGGAATCGGCGGCGCAACACGTCACTGTAGAGTGGCTGTCAATCCTGGCCTCCAGAACATAAAGAAAGAGGAGAGAGAAGAGAGAGGAGGAGTGCTTACAATGGATATGTGCAGGTCTGCGCGACTGCGCCAGAGATGGCACCTGCCAACAGCTTGCGCATAGCCGAAGGGTTCTTCTCGCCGTCCTTTGTGAGGTACTTCCGAGCTGCCTCGTACACCATGAAATTAAGTCCAACCTGCCAACGGTCAGCTTCCCACCCATCTTCAATCCCACGATGAAAGAGCAGAGGCAAGGCAGGGATTGCTTACATATGGTGCCACGCCGGCTACGGTAGGAATGATACCCCGGTATAGAGCTAGGAAGCCGCCCTCGTTCCTGTACATGACGGCCAGCGTCTCCCACATTCCCGGCAGCTTTTCTGGCCGCTTGCCCAAGTCGGCAAAGGAAGCAGACTGGATCGAGAGTCGTGTCCGCACAATGTCGAGGGGGTAGGTAAACACGACCGAAGTGACACCTGCGAAGCCGCCGCATACTAGTCGAGAGAATGACGACATATCTCCGCTGGGTGACTCGAAGAACTGTTGTTCCACACAGAGGTCAGCCATTGGGACGATCCCCGAAGACAGAGGGGCGCAACAGCACGTCCCGGCCTACCTTCTTGTACACATTGTAGCTGCCAAACTGCACGGCGGAATACGGCACGATGCGGATGCAGTTGGTGCCATTGCCGCGCATAAAGCCGCGCCAGCCCTCCTCCACCCACATCTTTTTGAGAGCCTTGCCCACGGACAGCTTGTACTCGGTGCGCCCGGCGCTCTGGACCTGGAACAGAATCTTGAGACGCTCGAGCGGAGAGACGACGGTGCGGGAAACCGCACCGGCCACGCCACCACCACAGAATGCAGCAACAACGGGGTCAGACACGAAGTAGAAGAATTGGGTCGCCGCCGGGGATGATGCCGGCCGGCGTGGTGGGCTCAAGACATTTTTCTCCTAGAGAAGGGGGAGGGCAATTTGTTAGCGAACGGCAAATTGCGCGCGCCAACAGCTTTGCCTGGGCTGCAAAGATTGGAAGAAGGTGCAAAACATACAGAAGCCATTGTGAAGGCTGGCCAGAGAAGCGGGATGGGAATGCTGTAGAATGGCTCGCTGAAGGCGCTCCGGAGAGCCTCTGAGGCGTATGAGCAGGGTGCAGCGGCCTGTTGTGATCGCGGTCGTGGCGGCGCCTTTATTTTGGGTAATTTAAAAAAAGGTAGGGAAGGCTAATCCGAAAGGGGCGGCTTTTGCGGAGGAGTCGATTTCGGGTGGATGCGTGTAGGTCGCTAACACTTAAGAAGAGCTGGTAGGCATATAGGACAACAGGGAATAAAGCGGGAAGACTAGGAGTAGTACAAGGCAAAGACGAGAAAAGAGGCCAAAATCAATGCGGCACGAGGCGGTGGAGTAGTATTAAATGGCATTGAATGAAGTCTCGGGGCGTGAACTGTTTTGCCAAGAAGAAGGAGGGCGCCCTGGTGCTGCTGCAGACTGCTATTTACTTTTGTGCTTTTGTCGAGAGAACAAGGGGGTAACCTGGGGCAAGGCTGCTGGAGTCGATCACACGTGGCGCGGACACAATGAAGCGAGTGGCATTGGCAGGCCGCCGCCTTGAAAGGGATCTTTAAAAGGGGGGTGTGAGAAGGGGGCAAATCCTCTGTAATATTAGGAAGAAAAAAAAAGAAAAAAAAAAGAAAAACTTGGAGAGTTTAGAAAAATAATACGAATAAGTCAGTCTGGGGCAAAGGTGTGTGGAAGTGATGACAGTTGCAGATCGCCCAGGTTCGCATTCGGTGTGCTCACTGGTTTTGTAAAGATATACTAGGTGCCGAGTAAAAGTGCCGGAGCAAAGGAGAGGAGCAGACGTGGCGGTTGCTCAACTGACGTAGGCCGTGACTCGTTTTTCGTCGTCTGACAGTTGTTCGGCTATGCTTGTCGTGTAAAAAGGCTACGAGGTATGATTTTTCTTTTCTTTTTCTTTCTGTCTTGCTGCAGGAAAAAATGGAGGGCTGTGCAAATGTGGCAAAGAAATTGGAGGATCAGTGTTTGACAAGGAGAGAAGATCGAATTGGCTTCACTAGAACATAGACAATATCGCTCTATAATAACTAACAACAGGGAAACAATGATCGAAAAGGAAGAAAATAGAACCAAATGCCCACACATTAAATATGGGGCAGTCGCGATTTTAAAAGCCAGTTGCCTCTTTGCTTCTTCCCGAGGTCGTGGACACGACCAGAATGCGGAACTACCTTCCCTTTTGGCGGCAGGGAATAATAATAGTGAATCCCTTGTGTGCGCGAGGCTGATAGGCCTGGCCGGAATTACAGAGTTCGAGTACAAGTGCGATGCGCCTATCGTGCTCATACAGTCAGCCACCTGAACTCTTGGTAAAATGGCTGATGTGCTCTTCTAGTGTTCTTCCAGCCAAGCCCGCCCAATTCGCCAGTGTCTCATGCAACAGCTCTGGGGTCATTGCACACGAGCTAGGATGCATCCTGTGACCGATTACACAGCGGACGTGAGACATCAACGGAGTCCTCTGTCAGGGACGACGGTATTCGTACTGGTACTGGTGTTTGCCTCGTTGAGCTTCTTGTACCAGGCGAAGGTTCTGCTGAGATACCCCAACGCACGTGACACTCATTACGATGTCGTAGCCGAATCTCGGCGACTTCCCCCGTCAGTGGTACAAAATGCCGCGGGTTTGGACAAACGCCCGTCTGCCTATCGGCGGCTATTAGCGATAGTTCGGATGGGACGTAGGATCGGGCAGATGCATAGACTCATGGCATGGCATGCCTTGGCTGTATCACAGCAGCAGTCACTTCAAGATATTACCGCTCACGTGCTTTTACGAACTTATATTGTCTGCTGATTGGAGCGAAAACACAATCACGAAAAACAACCAAATCAGGCACAAAGAAAACAGAAACAAAGCAACAGTTACATTACTTTTGATTGGAACCTGGACACAAATGGCCGCCGTACGCAATCCGCCGTTCCGATCCGATTTCCGAAATTCGAGACAAACCGCCGAGGGCTCGTTACCCTCGTGAGCCATTCCGTTCGAACGTGATAGGGGGACAAGAGGTAAAGAGGTTACCCGGTCGGTCGTCTTGGACTTCGGGGTGGAAATGAGAGTTGGAGAGGTTGCGATAGGACACCGATCGACCTGATCACTATAAAATAACAAGAAACAACGACAAGAAAGTCGGAAGAGGTCAAGCAAAAATAGGCCACAAAAGGTGATACAAAAAAGCAGCCCTGTACGGACGCTGTTCTTGTCTTTTTTGTCTGACTCTTCAACCTTTTTTCCTTTTTTTTCAGGCAACAAAGACGTGGGAGTAAAAGGAATAAGCAGGCTAGACGGAGAAAAAAAAATAACCTGGTCTTGTTTTCAGACTGCGCCCGTCAAGTCTGTAATGTGGCAAACACACATATGTGGTGATACACAAGTGTGCTTTTCTTAGCCATATATGGACTGTCTACTCCGCGACATCCAGGTCGTCGTGGGCCGGTGGCGGGAGGCTATCCTGAGTGTCGCGTTCTATATGTCATCGTGTCAGTGTGTGACCGCAACCAGACAAGTTACGCACAAGTAAGCGTCTTTCACGCACCCTTCCGATCGTCCCCGTTCGTAGCACTTTCACGGCGGTCACGGTCGTCCCGATCATCGCGGTCATCGCGGTCGTCACGGTCGTCGCGGTCGTCCTTAGCGTCACGATCGCGGTCCCTGGGAGTCAAATTAGCAATCAGCGCTGTTATTTAGGGTAGTCATGACCGAGTGAAGAGCATGACGGGCATACCGATTTTCGGGGCTGCGAGACCGGTCGCCACGGTCACGGCGGGAGTCGCGGTCGTAGTCACGGTCACGGTCTCGCCGGTCCTCCTTGCGGGGCGAGTAGTCCCGGCGACGGGGCGACGGAGAACGACCACCACGGCGCGGAGAGCGGCGACGGTCACGGTCGCGTCCAGAGTCGAAGCGCCACGAAGCAGACGGAGGCGTGCGGGCCCACTATAGAGAGATAGCGTGCCGGCGTCAGAAACACTGGGCTGTGCCACTTTTCAGTCAAAGACGGAAAGGTGAACATACCTCAATCTTCAGGATGTCGTCGCGGCCGATACGCTTGTTATGCATATCGTGGTACGCATCATCAGCGTCGCGACGGTCCTCATACTCCACAAAAGCGAACCTTTAACCACGAGCATTGTTAGAAAAGCTGGCCTGGATCGAACCTAATATTTGAACGTCCTACTTACAGGCGGCTGCTGGCTGACCGCGGAGCCGGAATATCGCAACGGACAAGGCGTCCATAGCTAAAAAGGCAGGCATTGTTAGTACTTTGCCTCCATTTTATGTATCGAAAGAAGCATGTGGGCTCTGGGGTGCTGAAAGTCTGGTGCTAGCCATGCCGTCTCCTCTGGGATGTGCGTGCTTGATGGGAGCAGCGCGTGTGCAGCCCCTCCTGATCCATGGCATAGATGCTGAGGAGTTGGAGCCAGACCTGCCTCACCAAAATGCCAGGCGAAACGACTTCAGCCACGGCTTTAACGAGCGCCTGCCAGACAACAGCATGCAAAAGGCTGCGAGACGTATCGCTAGGGCATCGGATCTGGGGGGGATGGGAACGGCGGCAGGCGTAGTACCGAAGATATCGGTCTAGACGAGAGAGCCGGGGAGTCGCAAGGCATGATGGAACGATATCAAGAGCGCATGTTGGGGAGAAAGGACACGGGAGGGGGGGCGGACGGAATGAAAGAGACGCAGGACGCAGGACGCAGGACGGAGGAGGGAGGACGATGGCTAAAGCGGTCTTGTAGGCTGGGCCGGAGATGCATCGTTTTCCGCTCGCGGTAGGGAGGAGGAGCAGGAGGAGGAACGGAGAAAGAATGTGACGAAAAGCGGCCGAGAGCAGAGATAAAACGAGGGACGCGGGCCCGAGGGTAGAAGAATTGTCGACTCTATGCGGATAGAGGAGCGAAGTAATTGTCTACGGAAACGTACCGTTCGAACTCGTAGGCAAGGTCGCGAGCGCGCGTGCCGTGGCTGAAGCCAGTGACGTAGAGGGTTGTGCCGCCGCGAGACATGTCGAGAGCTGCTAAAAAAAAATAGAACAATAAAAATAGAGAAATGGAGGTATATATTGCAAAAAAGACTTTGGGGAGAAATGTCAAGCAATAAATGGGGTGAGGCTTTTCAGCAGTAGCAAACAACAGGGTGAGATGGGGACTAGACTTGATGAGGCACCCTTCACTTCTCGGAAAAGGGTGATATTCGGGCTATGACTTCGGCCGCAGGAAGATGAGAGGCCGCGCGAGGATGAGGCGAACGGGGCGTGCGATGGACAGATGGGGGTTTGCGAGATGGAGAAAAAGTCGGACACAAAGGAAGATGCGACTCGAAGAGAAAGCAGGCACCGGCGTCTTTGGAGCTCTAACGAGCTAGACCTAAACAGGACTACTGTACTCCGTAGAAGCCCAGAGAAAATAAAGGTCACGTGTGGTCCACCTCGGGCTCCAGGGCGGAGTAAAGACGCAACGGGGCAGGATCCTCTACTTTTAGGTCTAGTAGTATTTATGCAGAACCGTACAGCAACTCACAAATACTCAAGAATTTCTGTTGTCTTGAGATATAAACAAGGCATTGGCTCAATACTAGAGATACCCCCGTTGTTGCTCACACATGATCGATTAGGGCTTTTGTGCTTGCGTTGCCCTAAAAGCTACCGAGAAAGACTTTAGGCATTTGGATGTAGACAGTGGCTCGGGAACATGTATTTAAGATGCTTGAGAGACATAAGAAGAGGTTGGGTATTGTATGCTATAGCATGCTACATTCTCTAAACATAGCACATGACGTGTAAACAAATGCAGAAACTCCAAAGTCAACGACAGCCCCAGTCAAACTCCTGGCACTTGCGAATCGCAAGCTGCGCCAGATCCACTAACCCCCTAAGTCTGTTCTCTCTCCTCCCTGTCAGGGGGGAAGCGAAGGATGTGCCGATCCGGGCACTTTGCCCTGTAGCGTCATGTTGGCCCCTGTAGCCCAACACACGGCGCCGAGGCATTGTTTCCGCCAAACAGGGTTTGCAATGTTTCAAAGCGCCTCGGGAGGCGTAAAATAGAATAAAATAAAACTCGGTTAGCGAGCCTATAGGATGAGGTAGAGGCTGCATAGCATGCTTGGGCCCATGAAGAGGCCGAGCCAGAACATGACGTTGCCCAGCGTCTTCCGGTTGCGAAGAAATTTAGTCCGGCTCAGGCGGACGAGCTGAGCAATAATTAGCAAAATGAGAAAGACAGGGAAGGGGAGATAAGAGAGAGAATGTAGTGAGAGAAACTAGACGTACCGGCAGCTGGCACATCTGCAGGAACAACAGGTAGCCGCGCAGCTTCTTAAAGATGCACCACATAACGAGCTCGTGAACGCAGGCGGACAGGAAGAAGGTGATGAGGGTGGCGGTGTGCTTGTTGACCTTCATAGCAGAGATGGAGCTGTGATAGACGTGGCGCAGCAGGAACAGGTGGACAGGGCGGTTCCAGTCCCGGGCAAACTCGTCCCAGGTGACCGAGTTCCACCAGGCCGCATAGAAGCTGCGGTCGGCAAAGAAGGTGATTTCGGCGAGGAAATTGAGGATCGTTTCCCAGATGAGATACCAGGCAAGCTGGGAGTGTCAGAAAGACGAAACAGGCTCAAAAAAAAGAGCAAAAGAAAAGAGAACGTACCAGGTACTCCATCATAAATGGGAAGATCAGCTCGCTCATCATCCAAGGAAACTCGCGGAAGCGCTCAGCCAGCGGCATGCCGGCCTCCTTCATGGCGACAGTGCGCATGACGACCGGGTAGATGCCGGACTGGGAGATGCTGATCATGACAAAGATGATACCAAAGCAGGCGACCAGCTTCTCTGCCGCGTACTGCCAGCTAATGGACTCGGAGCGTGGGTATTCGAGCTCGTACACAAGCGTCGGCAGCACAATGTACTCATAGTGGTTGGCAAACGTCAGGTTGTGAGGATAGGCCCGCTCGGGCTGCGTCGCCTTGCCGCGCAGCTCCTCCGACAGGCTGTCCATCTCCCAGCGGAGAATGCGGCCAAAGACGCGCTGCTGATCGCTGTCTAGCGGCCGGCCCGTCTGCAGCGCCGCCACGACCCGCTCAACTGCCTCCGGGTTAGCCGAGGGAGTCAGCGGAGGTTGGGAGGTGCTGTTGGATGTTGCGATGGCAACATTGCTGTCGTCTGGCGTCTTGTTTCCCCCAGCGACAGCCACATCAGTCTCTTTGCTCTCCTCTTTTTTCTTCCTCTTCTCCTCCTCCCCCTTCGTTTTTTCGTCCCCGTCCCCCTCGAGCCCGCCACCTTCCAGCTGCTCAAGCTGAGCCCGCAGTGAAGCCTGCCGCTTGTACATAGTCGACAGGTAGCCGTTGTAAAAGGAGTACGAGTGCTGCTTCATCAGCATGACAAGGCCGTGTAGGACGAAGAAGACGGTGTGCGACCAGGGCCAGTCGCGCAGCTGGGTCCAGCCGATGAAGCCGGCCACAAACAGGGTCTGCCAGGCGTTCTGCAGCACCCAGCCGGCACTATCCCAGTCGATCCAGTCGGCCAGGACGGCTCGCTGCAGCAGCCAGCTGACGCCGGTCAGCGCACACATGACGCCGTCCGAGGCCAGCATCACCGCCACATCGCGGTGGAACATGGTGGCCATGATCTCGTTCGTCCCCAGCGGGCTGCCCGTCTTCCTCCAGTTCTCCGCCGCGATCTTAACGATGGACAGGAAGACAGATATCCAGAAGAGCGCGAAGAAGCCGTGGTACGGGCTGTTCGCCGCCGCCTCGTTCTGCCGGTCAAAGGCGGAGAACTTGCGCGTGAATACAAAGTCTCGGAACTTGTCGCCCCGTCGTCTCCGCTTCTTCGCCTGCGGCTGCTGCTTCTTGCCCGTCCCCTTCTCCACGGACCCGCCCACCTGCTCTTCTGCTGCTGCTGCCGCCTCCTCTTCCTCTTGCCGTCGCCGTTCCTCCAGCTCCTCGCGCATCTGCTGCAGGTCTTCGCGCAGCATCTCTGCCAGCTTCGGGTCGTCAATTGAGATCACAAAGCTGCGGCCGCTTTCTTTGTTCTCGGGCGTGTCGATCTCGTCAATGGTCGGCACGCTGTTGATATTGCCACCACCCGCTGCTGCACCGCCACTGCCGCCGCCTGCCCCTCGTCCTGTTCCGCGTCCTGCTCCTCCTTTGGGCCGGACGTCCACGCCGCTGTCACCTACGCTGCCGCTGCCACCACCGCCATCACCACTGCCACCGCCTAGCGATACCGCCGAGTCAATCGAGCCGGACGTGTTGATGGCCGCCATGCTGTTCTCTTCGAAAATCACCGTTGCCGACAACTTGCGGCCGCCATGCAGCTGCCGTGAGGACGACGGTGGCCCAGTACTGATAGCAATGCCAGTAGCAGTAGCAGTTGTAGCCGCAGCCGCGACGGCGGCAGCACCACTGGACTTTGGCGTGGTTGGGGAGGCACCGATGCCGGCAGCTGCCGACCGCGACGGCGATTTCTGCATCTCGTAGTCCTCTCCAGCCTTTGCCTGCCGGCCGTCGGCTTCTGCAGCACTCCCTCCTTCTTGCTGCACCTCGTGGCGTAGGTGTGTCGGCCGGCGGCGCTGGCGCAGGACCATGGCTTCGGGCGGTACAGCTGTCAGTTCGTCGTAGTCTTCCTCGCTGGGGCTGTCCGACGCCGCGATGGACGCGTCAGAGCTCGTGCCTGTGATTGTCGTCCCATTTGCCGCCGCGGCAGCCGCACGAAGGGCCTCGCCCAGCGCGTTGGGCCGTCTAGAGGCGGCTGTGATGCCTGCGATAGATCCGTCTGGATCCATGGCAGGTTGGCTGCTTTGTGAGACTGGATCAGTGGCTGTTGGTTGTAGAAAAAGGGGAGGGTAGCAGGGGCAGAGATGGGGAGACAAAGAGGACTAAATAAATGGCCCTTATCTGGGACATACAGGCTCTTGTATCTTATATCCGCCAAGGCTCAAGTATCAGTTATTTCGGCTGACGAGGCTGCAACCTAGGTTCCGAGTGTGTGTGTGTGGGTGCGTCTGTGCACGCTTGTGTTTCTGATGCTTGTATGAAGCTGCTTGAGATAAAAAACGCAAACGATGCAAACGAAAAGCGAAGAGAAAAGAAAAAGGAAAGAAGAAAAAAAAACAGCACTTGTTCGTGGCGAAAGGTTGGCTCTTATTTTTGCAGAATGACGGATTTGGCGGACCTCTCCAGAAAATCAGATTGGCTGCCTCGTGCTCTGCAGACAAGCTCCACGGCTTCTTCGGACGATGACACTGGACGCAATCGGCCGATCCAAAGCACCGACAACCGTTATACTGGCATGAAGGGGGGTGTGGGAATAAAACAAATGCCCGAGCTTGGCACTTTCGCAAAACGGCTCACGAATAGAATTTTGCCGCGTCCAAAAGAGCTCCAGATCACGAGGAGAGGGGAAATTTTTAAAAATTAAAGTTCTCTGGCTTGTAGGGCCCCGAGAGCCCGATTGCGACTTCCTCGCATTTCTCCGGCGTTCCTTGAACCTTTGGAGCCAATGCGCGACACGCGATCGCTGCTGAATAAAAGAAACGCCGTAGGGGTTCGCTGCTCTTCCCTCACGTAAGCCGAGGCTGCCGGGCTGCTTAAATCTGCATGCCAAGAGCTTCCTCGGACGCAGAATTGCGGGGCTCGCAGGGAAGGCGAACCTGGTGCTACTATAATACGTCGTCGGTAGTGGCATGACGTCGTTTTCGGGGAGGTATTAAATAGCGGTAGTGGAGCTACCAATCAATGCCGCCGCGCTGTCGAACGGAGTTCAAAACTATTACTATAACAGTCTGTGTAGGCGAGCACCCTTAAAAACAGTTTGAGCGGCCCGTGTCTGACACACGTGACCTTTTCTATTTGTGCAAGTGGCGACAGCTTCGAAGTAAAACGACCAATCTTCCAGCGGCAGGCCTGTGACCTAGAAGTCCTGGTAGTAGTCGTAATCCGCTGTACGGCACCAGATGGGGAAGGGAGGCTGCCGTTTATAGGGGCCATTTAGATGATAAGCTTGATGATATTAACACCTTCTTAATGCTCTTACGCATTTGTTTTAACTTGGTACCATACTTATAGGCGTTTCCTATCTGTTATGTTCCGCACTGGTCTCTGCGTTTCTTTTCATTTCCACTGCGGGAGTATATCATCTAAACAGTGGTCCTTTTCTGTAACTTGCTCCCACGACGCAACATGTCCCGAAAATGCTTCAGATGGATCTCGGAGCGGTATCCGGCCATCTCTCAGCATAGCAAAGAACAGGAAATGCCTACTCGTATTACCATGTAGTACTAAGCTTGCTTCTATCCAGAGTAACTGCTGATAGCTACTCTTCCTGCTCCACACGTCGGCAGTTCTATCATAGAGGTGTCAGGCTAGAAACACTGGCCTCATTAAGTGTGTAAATACCGGCAGGATAAATAAGCCTCCATGCAACTACACGTGGTTATACGTGACCACTCGTACGAGTTACTCGTACTGCTCCATGGCACCGGTAATTGAACACTGTGCGCTGCTTATGCAGAAGCACTAAGTATATAAATTAGTTTAGGCAATATAACGCCTTGTAACCTCCTTCGTAAAAGCCCATTTCGACGATAGCCTATCTCCCACCAGTGCCTACAACATTGTGCATGGCTTAGTACTCGTACCAGGCGTTGTATGTAGTTACTCACGTTCTTTGCTTTATATTCGGTGCTCTTGGCCGTTTTAATTCCAAACCACGACCAGTGCCAAAGAAACGGTACATCCACGTACGAGTATACTTGCGCCGGAGATTGGCCTATTCGTTCTGCTCGCGTATTTAGACCTGGAGGTCCGCATTTTTAACCTTGCCCATCACAGGTACAAAACAAACTAATGAGGTAGAGAAAACATTTGTGTAAATAAAAATGAAAGCGGAAACTGCTACAACAGACGTGAAACGTACATAAATATGATCTTAGATATGTAGATCAAACACAACAAGAAGTGCTGATAAAAAAGAGCTACACACAGACACACACCGTTCCTGACTGTGATTTTTTTTTCACCCTTTTACAAATAGATCGACCGCCTAGTCCACCAATTCCCTTCTCCTTCGCCTGCCTTTGGATATCCAGGTTGCAAGTAGGTTCAAATATACTTGTAGGTAGGACAAGTTTGGTGCAGCCTCAAGGCCGCTAAGCTGCCATCTTCTCGTGTGTCGCCATCAGAGAGCCGATAAACGTTGTCACCAAGCGCGGCCGCACCTGGCAGATATCCTCAGGCACAAGCCAGATGGTGGCCCCCAGCTTCCGCGCAATGCTGATGCTGAGCTTAGCATTCAGGTACGCCTCCTCGTCGTTCCGGCCACTGGTCACCAGGTCATAGTCCACATAGCTGCTCTTCATGCCGTTCAGCACGTCCAGCAAGAAGACACCCGTGCCGATAGCCGGGTCCTTGAACGACCGGATCGACGAGTTCCGACCGCCCTTGCGCGACATGTCGTTGGCCCACCGCACCATCTCCGCGTCTGTGATTTCCTTCTTGCCCAACCGCTGCGCCAGCGCCGACAGTGTCACCGTGATGTCGCGGCGCATCAGCTGCCACACCAGGCCGAGCGTCAGTGTCTTCTGTCCGTCCGTGATGTCCGCGCCCTGGATGCCGACCAGCGAGAAGCCGAGCTGCTTGCCCAACTCGATCGCGTAGTTAGTGTTCTCCACGGCCTTGAACCGCATCACCTCGCCGCCGTGTGCGGGCCGCTTGTTGACGTGGCGCCAGTTGACTGATCCCTTGACCACCTTGTCGTACGCCTGCAGCAGGACCGTTCCATCGCGCAGGTCGTCGAAGAACGACTGCACCGCCGGCTGCACGTCCAGGCTGTTGAGCCACAGCGTGAACACTCTCGCCTCGCGCTCGCCCTCGGCATCGAAGTCCTCCACCTCCGCCTTCTCCTCTTCCGTGATCGGGTCCAGGCACGGGTGGTTGTTGAACAGGTTGGCGACGAACGCCAGGTTGAGCTTGGGATTGCCGGCCACAAGAGATGATGGTGTCAAGAACTTGCGGCAATCTAGCTTCTCGGCGTTCTGCAGTACCTCCTCGGCCCTCTGCAGCAGGTCGCGCGTCTGGAGAGGGGCACGGGTGACGCCGTACTCTTGGCCAATTTGCGCAAGGAGAACAGTGTAGTTCGTACCATCCTTGACATCAGACGAGAAGTTGTTGACCCTTATTAATGTTAAAATTCGTGTTGTAGTTGAGTGAGAGAGAGAGGGGAGAAAGGAGAGAAGAGATGTGTGAAGTATGGATAATTTACCTCTGTGGCCAGTTCGCTGCCTTCAAGTGGTAGTTAAACCAGCGCAGCAGGATCTGCTCAGGCGGCAGGCGCAAGAACTGCTCCAGCGTCTCGTCCTCTTCCAAGAGCCGGTACAGCTCGGGGTGCAGCTTGATGTCGATCTTGCCCAGCAGGCCGCGGCGGATGATCTGCCAGATGAGGCCGAGGATCAGATGCTCGCGCACCTCCATGATGTCGCCGCTGCCAATGTTGACGACGGAGCACCCGATGCCCTTGGACGACTCGATGACAATGTTGTTGTTCTCCGTCATCTGGAAGGCGTTGAGCTTCTTGGTCTTGCGGCCGGGCACGTTCAGCACGCGCTCGTCGATGGTGTCGGGCACGCTGTCGTTTATGAGCTTCGCTAGCACGAGACCGTCCTTGCACTCGTCAAACATCTCAAACGTGTGAATGGCAAAGGGCAGCCGGCTGCCGACGTCGGGGTCACCGGCCAGCACGGCATTGATGTGGCGGGTGAACTCGGTGCGCTCGTCCTCGTTGATCGTGTGCGTGGTGTTGGAGTTGGAGCCCTGCACCTGGATGCGGCCGCCGACACTGCCCTTGGACGCATGGCCGCCGCCGCCGGTCCGCTGGGAGACGATGCCTGTGCCCTGCGGCGAGGACAGCCCGGGCTGCGCCGAGACGCCGCCCGACATGCGCTTCTGTGCGGCCGACGAGGTGCGTAGGTTGGCGATGAGCTGCGGCGGGTGTTAGGTTGCATGAGACAAAACAGATGCATATGTACGGTCACAGTTGCTCACCCCGATATAGTCCTCCAGCTCTACCCGCCTGGACGAGTCCAGGTCGACCTCTTTCAGGGCCTGGCGCACAACATCGTACGGCTGGCGCTCGGTCTGCTGCGTGCCCTTGATGGCGGTGGCCTCGTCGATGTAGCCCTTATCATCGACGTCGAGCTTGCGGAAGGCGCTGCTGAGATCAAAGAGCTCGTTTTGTTGAAATTGAGGAAATTTCCTGGCACGGGAGCATCGCAAAGGACATGTGTCAGCCAAGAACAAGAGGACGTCTAGGAGGCGAGCAGGAGTAAGAGGGGTTTAGGCTGCGGGCTTTAATTTACCTCTGGATCTTGAGGACGTTCATGATTGTGAAAGTCCGGGTGCTGCCGGTTGCAGAAATCTACTCGGGAGAGGAAGTCGGGAGAGGAAGAGGCGATTCGGTGGATGAGGACAAAAAGTTCCAGAAGAACCAAAGAGCCGTGGGCTCCCGTTAGAAGGCAGGTAGCAACTGGCCCGCGTGCTTGCCAAGCTCAACGTGGTCGACTCTTTTGTTTGTCAGCTGTTCCCTCTCGTATGCCTGCCTGTGCGCCTTCAAGGTTCTAGCCTGTTGATGGGAGAAGTGCGAAATAAGAGGAGGTTTGCGATAGTTGAGCAAATCCAATAATGCGGCGCATGAAACAAAAGCTTTGGAAGGTGTGATGCGGCGAATTTGTTCGTTAAAAGGACTTTGGCGGGGTCGGGGGCGAGGGCAGGAGCGACCGAGTTTGGGGTCTGATGCAAATAACTGCAGGAGCAAGATCGCCTGACAGGCGATGGAAACCGCCTAGCGAACAGGGAGCGACAGCTGGAGCGGCCGCCAACTTCTCGCCAGCTCTCGCTAGCTGCCCACTCCAGCCACTGCGACGTGCGCGTACTCGTACATAGGCAGCCGCGAGAGGCCGATATGGGGGCCGCTAGTCTCCCAATCCGGCGCAGATTAGAATTGTCAGAACGTGAAACCCGTTTGCACAGTGCACCTGACCGCCAAGGCAGAAAAACGCTAGCTCTCATTGGTTAGAAACTGTAAAATGGAGAAATCTTGCTTTATGATCTTTCCCCTTTACGCTCAAATCTCGGCAGAATCTTTAGTCTAGCCCAAATTGGATCACAGTGCAAGAAGTTTTGCTCTTTACTCCATCTCGTAATGGAGGTGCAGCTTTTTTCTTCAAGCTCCTTCTCTCGCTTTCTTCCTATTGTTGATACCAACCAAAACTTCAGGCTTCCAAATTTCTGCAAACTACGTAAGACATAGGCTGTAGGACAAACTCTGCGGCTGCCTATCTCAAGAAACAATCAATCTAGGCAACCGAGTACGACGACGGTAAGTTTTAACGGAGCGCAATTCTAGGCATTCTCGTTCTCATTTATCCTCAAAAACCTATCTTCTTCTCCCTCCCCAACTCCCGCCATCTTCTTTGTGTCTAGCTTCCGTTTCCTCTATGGGGTATGGACACACTCGGGTGGCGAAGAAGGACCCGGACCGGACCAGATCTTTTAGTGTTTTCGGCCCTTGTCGCTCTGACAGGCTGAGGCATCTGGGAAGGTCTACATCTTAGCTTCTGTTGCTGTACATATTTTTGGGTTGCACTCCAATTTTCACCATGCAAACCTCAAAAGATGGCTCGCATCGACTTTCTGACTCTTCTCCTATCTCCCTTCCCCGGCGGACCCCTCGTTTCTAGAACGGTTTCCCCTCTGTTCACACCATGGCTACTTGTGCCAGCTGCAAGGACCCCTTGGTGCTCGGCGTCGACGCCGACCCCGAAGACACGGCCGGCGAGGAGATCATCCCCGATGACCTCTTCCTCCCATGCGGCTGCCATTTTCACTGGCAAGTGCCTCTGTCCTATTATTAGAAGAGTTTTGCTTTTGCATATGTTCTCCTCTCTGCTACTTCACACCCTCACGCCCTTCTTTCCTTTCTCTCTTCTGACACTCTTACTTTTTGTCCCTTTTCAGGCAATGCCTCCTGGATGAAGCTGCCCAAGTGGCCACCTCGATCAGTTGTCCGTCGTGCGGGGCGTATCTGTCCGCAACGCCTCCTGCTGCTGCCGCCGTCTCTTCGTCCTCCTCTTCGTCCGCACTGCAGCTGCCCACCGGCACCCAGATCCTCACGCGCTATGTCAACGAGGGAGGACTTCAGGAGAACTATGACATATATCCAGACCTCGCTGAGGAGGCCTACCTCCAGGCCCGCCCAGAAGCCCGCCTAGCGCGGGCGTTCTTGACCATGTGTGCTGCTGGTGACGTCATGGGCATCGTGAGCCTGCTTTCTGGGGGCGGTGAGGACGACGAGGATGAAGAGGAAGACGAGGGAGGCGAGGAGGGAGGCAGTGGCCCAAGGCTCTCTCCCGAGGACCTACTACGCTACCAGGACCCGCTGGGCCAGCTACAGAGCGGACTGCACATGGCTGTCGAGAACGAGCAGGAGGAGGTGATGTACCTCTTGCTCTTTCTCTCATCCCGGCTTCCCCTGGACGCCTTCCCGCCCGCCGTGCTGCAATCGGCCGAGCAGATCGGCCTGGCGCGGCCGGTATCGGTGGGGACGCACGCCGACATCCGCACGCTGCAAGACCGGCGTGGCGAGACGGCAGCGACGTATGCGTCGAGAAGAGGCGGCCAGTGGGCCACAATCGCAGCCGCGGGCCTCTTGACGGCGTGACGTGCGGGACAAGTGTAGAAAGAAAGAAAGAAAGAAAGAATAGAAAGAACGAAAAAAAAAATGAAATTATACGATTTAATTATTGTGCAAGGCTTTTTCTGCCTGTAGAGTCCAAGCTCTGGCTGTCTATAGTAAGGCGTAGGCGTAGCCAAAGTAGGAAAAGGATGCGTATAAAAACATATCCTGGAATAGTAAAATAATAATAAAAACAGCCGCGGAATGAAGAAGCCGGAAAAAAATCCAATCGCTTGTTCCCTCCCCCTTCCATTTGCGCCTGGTGCATTCCTCAGATTGCAGTAACCTTTAACACCCTTGATCCCTTTGGGGATATTCTACCCTTTCGTACTCCCAAAACGCACAAACGCCACACTCTCCCACTCGTCTCGATTCGTGAAATCCAATGATTTCTTAAACTCTTTCTCTTCGTCTGACTGTCATTGCCCAAACCAATCCGAAAAAAAGACCAAGTTATTTCAAATGCGCTCTTGCGCTCTTCGCGCTCTTCTGGGCTTGAAGTCTCTGGTACGGGTCGTTCGAGTTTATAAGTCTCTGGGACCGGCGCGACTATGCCCGGCCTGCTAGAGGCACCGGCACTGGTCGCTGATGCTGCTGATGCTGCTGGTGCTGTGCCTGTGTCGCCGGGCTGCTCTGGTTGCGCATCGACGCCGGTGACGAGGACGTGCTCATCGACGGTGGAATGGGCGGCAGCACAGGCGTTACAGACGGCGGGCCGCCGCCGCCGCCGCCGGCGTTCACAGACGGCGCTGCGGGCGGGAGCATCATCATGGAGTCGTCGGGCTCGCCGGGGGCATCCTCACTGTCGAGCAGGCCCGGATGGCCTTCGGGCAGCCTCTGGGCGCCGTAGCCGACGACGCGGAAGATGTTGACGCGGCCGCCGTTAGTAGCCATGTTGAGCTGCTCGTGCAGCCGTGCCAGCTGATACTGACGCCGGATGGGCGCAAACGCTGGTTGCGGTACCACCGGCTGCGGCCGCCACTGCGACAGGGCACTCATCACTGCGCCAGCCTCCTCCTCCTCGTCTACCGCGCCGCCGTTGGTCTCGTCCTCGTCCTCGACCGGCGCGCTAGCATCGATGGCGGCCTCTATGGGATGGTTAGAGAAAGAAAGAAAGAAAGAAAGAAAAAGAAAAGGCAAGAAAAAAGAAGAAAGAATAAAAAGGGCAAAATAAAAAACTTACTCTGCTGCTTTGCTTGGTTCTTCTTTTGATACGCCGCTAATAGCATATCGTATGGCAACGACCGGCCAGGCACCGCCCGTTTCGCACCCATGCTGTGGCTCTTACAGGTCAGCGACCGCGCGCACGGCTGCCCGTTGGGCAGGATCACGCCGCACTGCCGCTCAACGTCCACCGGTCCTTTAGGCTTCGCCGTCTTGGGCTTGACCTCCTCCTTCTTCTTCTTCTTCGGTCCTGTCTTGTCCAGCTCGCCGTCGGCCTTGCGCTTCTTGTTCATGCCGCCCGCTCCGCCCTTACCGTCGGCACCTCCGCCGCCGCTGCTGGCCTCTAGCTTCTTACCTCCGGCTCCGGCCGCCTTCTTTCCCGTCAGCTTGCCGCCAACCTTCTTGTCTGTGCCGCCACCACCGGCGCCACCGTCATCGTCGCTATCGCTGTCGTCGTCTTTGCCGCCACCGGCGCCGTGCTCCGCTCTGCGTGCGGCCTCCTCCTCCTCGCGTGCCTGCTGCTCGCGCGCCCGCTCGCGCGCCTCTTTAGCCTCCTTCTTACGCTGGGCCTTCTCTTTCTTAATCTTGAGACACGCAGCGATGTGTTGCTTAGCCGCCGTGCTGAGCACGCTCTTCTTGCAGTGTTTGCATATTTGCAGGTCGGGCGCGTCCTCGAGCGGCCTGCCCGTAGCAAATGTCTCCCGCGCGTTCTCGTCGAGCTGGTTCACCACCGGACTTGGCGACGGTGCCGGAACGTTTGATTTGGCCGCCTTCTTTTTCTCTTCTGTAAGTGAGAGAGAGAGAAAGAGAGAGCTCTTGTCAGCAGCTAGTCATGGGACAATTTCGCACAAATTAAGAGCGCCTAGGTCTTCACGGATGCACCCACGGTCAACAAATGTTCCCTCCTTCCAGTTTCCCGGCTGCTTGTGTTTCGGTGGCAGCTTCTTCAGCTTGATGCCGCCGTTCTTAGATGCACTGCTGGCTGATGCCGCTCCATCTTTCTTCGACGCTACCTTTATCGTTCCCTCTTCGTCGAGTTTAGGTTTTGGTGTTGCTGACGATGCCTTCTTCCCAGTTGCCGGTGTGGCTGGCGCTGGCGATGATGATGGGCCCTTCCGCACATCGGACATGTTGTTTGATAATATTTGGCACTTGGCCAGTAGTCGTAAGGGGGGGAGAAGAATTACTGGTCCTCGGCCGCTGTGGTGGGGTTGGAATTCGCCGCGTTGGCAAAGTTGTTGGATTGAAGACAAAAACAGAAACTTCAAAAGGTATAGAAATAAAATGGCGTGATGCGAAGATGGGTGGGGGGGATAGAGAGCAAAGAGGAGGCCCAGGTGATGGGTAATGCTGTCGCGCTCTTGATAAATTATGTGGATGACGCTCCGGCTGTTATCAACAGGGCTGCAGGTCTTATCGTTACTAACGAAAAGTCACGTGTCTCAGGTATATCTTTTGCCTCGTTCAAAATCGTAACATAAAGTATGTATCTATGACATCGACCATCCTCCTCTGTTTTTTTTTTGTGGTTTGGTATCATACTAGGCCGTCTTGCTGTCCCATCAATTTCCCATAATAGTGCCCTTCCCACAACCAACCATGAAAATGATAAAGAAAATGCAATCGTAAAATTAAAGGAAAAAAAAAGCTCCCAGCGCTGCAGCCAATGACCTCGAAAACCGATTATAGCCAAAAAAACGGGAACAGAAACGGTTGGCAAAAACAAGAACAAAAAGGCAAAAGGAGATAAAATAAAGCTTGCGCCGAGGATAGGATTAGATGCCCTGTCCCACCAGCTACCTCCCATGCGCTCCCGTACATGGTATCAGTAGAAGAGTAGCAGACTTGGTGGGTACAAGGCAAACTGTGGCAGGCTACAAGCATGTGCGGTAAGTTGAAGAAATGGTCGCTCGTAGTAGGAGTTGAAGCTGGCCCTCAACTAGCCGGCTGTCACAGCGGCATGAATATATCGAGAGCTGATATCCATGCCCCAATGGTAGAAGGAGGCCCCAAAGGCTGTATGCGGGCTGAATGGCATTGTTGTTGATACGGTAACAACAAAATATATCCCAAATAGGTGGGTGCTCCCACGAAATATTGGCTTTTGCTCAATAGCCGTCGTAAGAAGTCTGGATCGGGGCATGCACTGGCTGTTGCTGGTACCCGCCTCGGGTGGCCTGGTTCTGCAGAGCAGCAGCCTGCTGCTGCTGTTGCTGCTGTTGCTGCTGTTTGGCCACCGCCTGGGCTTGCTGCTGCTGCTGCTGCTGCTGCTGGGTGCCGACTGCGACGGCCGGTGCGTGGTGCTGCTGCAGGAGGAGGTCGTGGAACCAGGCGTGCTTGAGGGCGTCGTGAGCGCTGATGCGGAGCTCGGGGCGCAGCTGCAGCATGCGCTGCAGCAGGTCGATGCCGGTGGGGTCGATCTGGGGTAGGATGTGGTGCAGGTCCTGCGGTGCGTAGCGCTGGAAGGTGGGCTTGTACTCGGGGAACTGGCTGATGCCGGGCCAGGTGTGCTCGGTGGGGGTGCCCATGATGCGGAAGATGCGGACGATCTGATCCTCGTTGGTGGTGCCTGGGAACAGAGGCCGGCCGGTGAACATCTCGGCCATGATACAGCCGGCGGACCAGATGTCGATGCTGGTGTTGTAAGTGCGGCTGCCAAGCAGCACATCGGGGGCGCGGTACCAGAGCGTGACTACCTCGTTGGAGAACGTATTGACGGGGATGCCAAAGGCGCGAGCGAGGCCAAAGTCGCCCAGCTTGAGCTGGCCCTTGCTGTTGGTCAGCAGATTCTGCGGCTTGAGGTCGCGGTGCAGCACGCGGTTCTGGTGGCAAAAGTCGACGCCCTTGAGCAGCTGGTACATGAACGACTTGATCAGCATCGGCTTGAGCGCGCCGCGGTCGCCGTGCGTGTCCATGTACTTCTTGAGGTCGCAGTCCATGTGTTCAAAAACGAGCATCAGCTTGTTCTCCGTGTGGATCACGTCGTGAAGCGCCACAATGTTCTCGTGCTTCAGCTCCTTCATAAGGGAGATCTCGCGGATGGCCGTCGACGGCGTCCCTTCCTCCGAGTCTAGGTGGATCTCCTTGAGCGCTACCAGCTCGCCCGTATGCCGATTTCTTCCTTTAAAGACCTGAAGAAAGGGGGAAGGTTAGACAAAGTTTTTAAGAATTTTTTTTTTTGACAAGGAGGCAATCGACAAGAGGAGACAAAGTCTTACGGTAGCATATGTACCCTCGCCCAGCTTCTCCAGCTGCTGGAACGAGTTGAGATGCCGCTTGCCGTCCATCTTTGCCTCTTCTGCTTCAAATTCTCTGCGACCGGTAGCGACGGGAAATACCCGATAGTGAGGGACGGGGGGCGGTTGAAGAGGGAGGGAGTATGATCGCGAGGGCAGAGTCGCCGAGGCTGACGGTGCTGCTACTGCTACTGCTGCTATGCCGCCTGCTGCAGTCGCAGCCGGGATGTTGGAGAGGCTGATCGTTCGTCGGTCGTCCGAAAAGAGGACGTCACCGGGAGTGTTTGTTCTGGCCAAGACCGTGCTGATGTCGTCGACAACCGGAGGTTGTCGAGATGGGGAAGCCAGCGTAGAGGAGCAGAGAGAGCGAGAGAGGCAAACGGAACGGAAGATCGGCAGAGGAGAGGCAAAAGCCAGAGGGGAAGAGAGAGAGAGAGAGAGAGAGGAAGGGAGAGAGGGAGACAGCAAGAGGAAGAAAGAAAAGCCGTGGCTGCAGTTCAACGAACAGTGGGGTTATGTTTGGGGAAGAACAGGCGGGATGGCCAGCCGAAAAAAATAAAATAAAAAATAAAAAATAATACAACGTACAGATCCAGGGCACGGCAGGCAGTTAAGTGGGAAGGCAAGAAAATGAGGGAATGGCGCACGGGGAGGGAAGGGGCGAAGGAGGGAGTTGCGTGGCGTGGGTGGGTCCAAAGTTAAAGATGCCACCCCACCAGACCACTAATAAGCGGAAGGATGCGCACGAGTCCTATTGACTACGGGTACTTTGTTTATAGAGAACAGCTTGCCAATGTGATTGACTGCCTTGTCAGCAGTGGTTCATGGAACCCCTCAATGTACTCGTATTGAATATAATCCTACATGTTGTCCAATAATGCTATGACTGTCGCCGGCCATTGTAAGCAGGGTGTTACAAGTATATACTATGTTACAGAAATCGAGACCAAGACGGTGACCCAGAAAGTCAAGAAACCCAGATGGTGACGAATGAAAGAGACTAGAGGCAAGAGACAGAAAGGGAGAGAATGCAATTTCTGACTGTAGATGAGATGGATGTGACGAGAAGCAGGCGAGTTCTCCATGATGCTGGTCACCGGTCACCGGTCACCGCCGGCCTCGGAAGATCTCTTCCATCGCCATGCGCTCTGACAGGCTGCGCGGCGTGCCGGACAGGCCCATGCTGTTCTGGCTCTGAAGATCGCGGGCCGCGAAGCTGCCGACGACGTCGTCCACGCCATCGACGCCTGTGCGGCCGTCCACGCCGCCGACAAACGAGCTGAACTCGCCCAGCTGGGCGACCTCCTGCAGGATGCGCGGGTCTTTGACCACGTTGAACATGGAGATGGGGCGGCCGCGGTAGGAGCCGACGGAGGCGGCAAAGGAGGGCGACGTCGGAGTCGTCGGAGTCGTCGGCGACGTTGGCACCGTCGGCGCTGTCGGCATCGTTGTTCCTGCATGCCCAAACGAGGCTGAAGTGGCGCCTTGGGCCGAGCCAAGACTGATGCTGATGTTCTGGCTCTGGTTTAGGTTCTGGTTCTGGCCGTAGCTCGCCCGGTTCAGGCTCGCCCGGTTCAGCGACTGGCTCACATCTCGTGGCATCATCTGACGGTGGTTTGCCAGGATGGCAGGAAGGCCTTGCAGCGGCCCAGACTTCACATTGCCCAAGTTGCCAGCGTCGCCCGCATCGACAGCATCGCCCACGCCCTTGTTCGCAAACAGCTCACTAGCCTTCTCGACATCCTGCCTGCTAGCCTGTTCGTCTTCCAGCTCACTTGCTTCGGCCAGCGCGGTCTCGGCGTCGTCGGCATCGCTATCCTCATCACCATTGTACGGCCTCGCGCTCGAGACGCGGGTCAGGGGGTAGCCCACAACGTCGTCGCTATCGCCATTGTTGTCATGTTCAAATTCGAAGAAGTCGTCGTCCTCTGCCGGCTCTGCTTCAGTCTGTGGTGCTAGCTTCTTCGGGGGCGAAGGCGACTGTCTTGCCGTCCTGGAAATGGGCATAGCTTGCACAGGCGGTGCAGTGGTAGTAGTAGTAGTAGTAGTAGTAGCAATTTCGGTCGCAACAGTAGCAGCGGCAGCGGCGGCTCCGTTCATGGCTGGTGATGATGGTTCCGCTGCTATCGGCTCTTGGGGAGACCTGCTCAGCGCAACAGACAGATTCGAGGGCGTTGTTGGCGACTCTGCCACGCTGACAACCTTCTGGGGCTGCGCGGCTTCCCGAGATGACCGCATGGTGATGAATGGATCGCTGTAGCTTCCGTCTTCTTCTTTGTCTGTATGGCTGTCGTTGAGGTTGAAGGCGTCTCGCTGAAGCTGCTCCTCGGAACCTTGTGTACTATCTTCTCCTCTCAAGGGCAGACTAGGACGAATACGGTCCTCTGCTACCTTTGGCTTGGAGACAAAGCTGCTTGCGTCCAGCTGAACGTCTGCTGGATCTGACTGCGGGTCGACAACAGTCCACATGGATGGGTCTTCCAGAGGGACTTTTGAGAGCGCGCGCAGCAGGTCGGAAGAAGACAGCCTGCGGGCGAGCGGCACAAATTCCAGCTCGTCATCGTCGAGGATGAGGTTGTGTCGGCGACGGTGGTCCTGCAAGCTGCTCTTATCGTCAGCGGCCTGGGAGTGGGGCTCTAGGCCGTTATCGTCACTGCCTGTTGATGGGCCCCAGCAATTCTGGTCGCCTGCAGGCTGCCGCTGCTGTGAGTCATCGCCAGCCGACAGAAACAGGGGTTCCTGCTCGCAGCCTGCAGCCAGCGGGTCATGTGCTGCGTATGTGTCCACAAACGCAGTCGCAACGCCCAGGTCTTCCGGCAGGGTCGATGTAATTTTACTGTTGCTGTTGCTGATGTTATTAATATTATTGCTATAGCGGGCCAGGTCGATGTCGTCAAAGGTGGCGCCAATGCTGTGGGAGTGGTGGTTTGGCACCAGCCACGAGAAGTCCTGCTCGTCCTCGAACCGAGGCGGAGACGAGGTGGGCAGGACCTCTTCGCCGTCAAAGGAAAAGCGCACACGGCGCGGCTCGCATGGCCTCCGCGTCGACAGGCTCAGGCTGCTCGATGGCCGGCGAAGCGCACTCTTCAGCCGCCGCTGTGGCTCTGGCTCCAGCTCCGGCTCATCGGCTTCATCGACTTCCTCAGCTAGTGGGATCAGGGACGGCGTAGACAGTGGTGGCGATGGAGCTGGTAATGGTATGGCTGCTGTTTCTGCTGCAGCAGTAGTAATTGTGGCGGTGGTGGAGGTGGTGTCTGGCAGCGAGCGAGCTGGCCGACTGTGGCTAGAGCCGTCGAGCAGAGGGAGAAAAGGGGGGGTGAAGACGCCCCGGAAGTCGTCGTTGCGGTTGCGGTCACGCGGTGGTGACTCGTCCGGCAGCACTGGCGGCCTTGCTGGCGACGGTAATGAGAAGGAGGCCAGCAGAGGAGCTCCAGCGAGGACGACGACATCGGCGGTGTCAGGGCCGCCGTCGCGGAGGAAGCCCGGGTACAGCGCTGCATAGCGGACGTGGCCGTCGGTTCTGTCGCTGGCCTCGCTGTTGATCGTGTGCGCCACGTCGGTGGCCACATCGGCGGCCACTGTGCTCAGTAGCCTGGAGGCATACCGGCGGAACTCGTCTGCCTGGTCGCGGCGGTAGGCGCCCACCTTGGCGTCCAGCTCGCTCAGCCTCGTCCGCAGAGCCGACACAAGCCTGTCTCTCTCGTCATCCATGGCGAAGAGGAAGAGGAAAAGCCTGGGGTCGAGATAGGCTTCATTGAGCTCGAAAGGAAGAGGAAGGAAATTGCAAGCTGGGGAGAAGCAGACAAGGGCGGCCAGGAGAGGAGGCAGGGCGACCGCTCAGCGCAGGAGGAAAAAGCATAAAAAAGAACAAAAAAAAAGGCGGACAGCAGAAATTGCAGAGATAGGAGGGCAAGGGATAGAGGAACAAGGGCCAGCTGTCGCCTAGGCGGCGGCGGTGGGGTGGAGGCGCCTTGCTATGCTATTTTCCAGGCGTCCGTGCAGAGGCTCTGCAGCTTCTGATTTGGTCCCCAGGCGGATCAGGTCAGCCCTGGCAGAGTCCAAATCGGCCGTTTCGTCTTGGGCGTGCAGTGCGCGCGTGCATGCGCGGTCATGCGTAACGCAAAGGGCGGAGATTGGCTGGGCAGATCCTGGCTGGCGAGAAAACGAAGAGTGAGAAGGAAAGGATGATGAGAAGAAGGAAAAGACGGAAGAGGCAAGAGGCTCCGGACTAGTAGGCATGTGGAAGGCGATAGTGCAGTGACATAGTATGAGTAGACTCTGTTAATTGGTCATCTGACACGCTTGGAAAAATGGCAAAAGGAAAAAAAAACCCGCGAAAGGAAGCAGCGAATCTAGCCCTCGGACTTACGCTCTGTGGTGGGGATATGTGGGCCGCAGCTTCTCAGCCAAAGATAGGACAGGTGGGAGGGAAGCTGCCCTGACTAATACCAGTATTGGCCAAAGATTCAGCTCTTCGGCCTAGATATACGGGTATATGAGAGTTGCTATTTGCACATAGTTTTTCAGCATATTTTCCAATAAGTGACAAAAGTATAAAGCAATTATTCCACTACAATCAGCCACTATTCTCTACGCTAAGTTGATACGCTGTAATGCGCTAAGTACGCTATAACACACTACCTCGACAGCGTAGTAGCCATATGTTTAAAATGTAATACAAGTTGACAAGATATTAGAGTTATATATGGATACATAATACTTATATTTAAATAGTAGAACTCTAATGTTCATAAGTATTAAAGCATAAAATGTACAGCGAAAAAAGCGTATAACTTACCGCATACACTATAGCGTGCTTGACGACTTGGTATTTGTATCGTATGTAGTACGATGTGCAGGCAGAATTTATGTGGCCAATCATAATCGAATAAACGAAACCACTGCTGAAGTATAGATAGCAAAAGTAATATAGTATAAATAGCAACCCTCAGAAATAAACATCTTACACACCAGGCAGTTCCCGAGTACTACATACGTGTTCGCACCATCTTATGTCTGTATTATTTTCAGCATGTGTGCAGCTAGCTCGCCTACAGCATGAGCAGATTTTTGTCACTTTACTGCTCACTTTCTACTCCGTAATGTCCCTGCTCCAGAGGGGCCTGCATAGCTACGACGGACCTCGAGCACACTTCCGTGTTTGAAATCATCACTCACGCGTCGTTGGGGATGAGGCTGACAGCTTCGTAATTTCCAGTCGTTAGCTCCAGCTCCAGCCTCAGCCTTTCTGTCGTCACATGGCTTCTGCGTGCCCACTCCACGCAGGCAATGAAAGCACCGCCCGCGTGCACAGGCCGATGCTGCCAAGACACGTGGCGGCCGACAAGTGGACGTTGAGGGGGTGGCGACAGCCAAAGTCTGGCCGCCTTGGAAAGTTGCCTTGTCTGGAACCGTGGCTGCCCGCCCAGCACAAAGTCGTACTCGAACTCGTACATACGACGTACGAGTAGTAGTGTGAAAGATTAGCCCAGGAGAAACATCGAATCGTATTTGTAGGAAACACTACGGCGGTGGCAAGAAAGATGGAATGAAATACAGCTGCGGAATCCAAATCACTGTCACAGCTAGACAGAAAAAAAAAGCAGCTCATAGATGGCAACGTATCTGCGTGCACTTTCGCCGACTTTTATATGGCTGACCTCACCATGTTCATGCATCTCTGCTTTATCCCGAGTAATGTCTCTCTCCTTCCCTCCTTCCCGTTATTGCTCCTTCTTTCGCCTCATATTCCATCTCCCCTTCTGTAATCCTACTGCCGTCCTATCTCATGCTCCTTCCGTGGCGTTGAGTAACTCTGGGGCGAAGGCCGCGTCGGCCTGCTGGAGTAGCTTATGCACAAAGTCTCGAGCGGTCCGAGTGGTCTCGGGGACTTCGACCCCGACTATCATGTTTCTGCAGTCTTGGTAGAGGCTGGCCAGAGAGTCGTAGTGGCCGACAAGCAGCTCCTTGAGGACGCCGTCCGAGAAGACGGCCAGGCGGTCGCGGGCGGCCGACTCGATGCTTGCGTACATGGCTCGACGGCAGCTTTCAACATGTTCTGCCATGGCTGTCCGCATGCGGGCCATGCAGCCAGCGCCTTTCGAGTGTGAGACGAGCGGAGTGAGGAGGGAAGAAAAAGGGAATGAAAAGAGAGAACATACCAGACTCTTGCGCGCACGTCATGTACACCGGCGCCATCGCGCTGTGGATGCATTCGAGGGGCAGTCGGTTGGCGTCGCGGCGAAAAGTGTCGATATGGTGGCGGGCAAGCTCAAGAGCCTCGCGAAACAAGTGCTTGATCCCGCGAATCTCATGGTCTAGGAGCATGCCAAGGCCGGTGTTCTGCGTGCACAGGTCCAAGATGGGCCGATTGCACATCCTGCGATGGAAGTGTTCGATAAGCTGTTCGGCAACGGCCTGGCATTCGGACAGGGCTCCAGGGATCTGGTCTCTAAAGGCAGCGTCCCACGCGGGCGCAATGGTGTCGAGCAGGGAGCAGAGGAGCTCTGTTGTGAAAGAAAAGTGCTTCGCTTAGCACAGAGTGGAAGCAAGAGGAAATCCAATCCCGACGATTCTCACCTTCATTGAAACTGCGTCGGATCTTGGAGCTTGTCGGGAATCCCCTGGTACACAGTTGGAATATTAGCGAAAGGCGGGCAAGAGGACCAATATGAAAACAATATGAATGTAAGCAGCGAATGAGGAGAGGGAAGTTACCTATTCCGGCATATCGACCGGTACGTGTTGAACCGTAAGCCGCCGTTCCTCCGGGATGCCGACCAAGAAGCCGCTATACCCGGCGCTGCATCGACGCATTTTGCCAGGACTTGGGTCTGCTTCATGAGCACCTTAGTCTCCATGATCCGACGGAGGCTGACGATGAACTTGTCGGCAGCACTGGTTAGGTTCTGCACAATGATATCAGCAGGGGGTCTCTCCAAAGGAGGCTCTGTTTCTTACATGCTTCAGCTCGTCGTACGCCTGTTCCAAGTGGCGCATCTCGTAGCCTCGGCGCTCTTGGTCGAGGTGAATTTGCAGCCCGAAGCCGCCAGCGCTGCTGCTCACCCATACGGCCAGCGAAGTCAGCAGCTGCGCAAGGTCCGTCAGCACTTTGCGGTCGCGCCTTGCCAGACATTCTGTGCCGAGGCGCCGGGCATGTTGCTGCAGCTGTAGAATCTCCGTCTCGCCGACATGCCGGTAGCCTAATGGTGGTGCTGAATCCGCAGACCGACCGACAGCGAGACCGCTGAGGCTACCGCTGTCACTGCTACCGGTACCATTTCCCGCGTCGTTGTCATCTGTGCCGGTTCGTCCTCGAAACCGCTGATAGGCACGACTGCTGACACAAAAGACTGGCAACGAGCTGGCCAGGTCGGCATACTTGCGCTCATTAGGGGGCTCTCGATCAGCCAGTGCTACGCTCTCGTCATCGATGCTGTGCGGTGTTAGTGTAAGACGGTGGCCAAGAATGCTAGCGGAACTGCAAGTAAACGAAAAAGAAAAACAGAGACGCACTCCTTCTGGCCCTGGGCAAAGTCAGCCTTGATGTGAGCTCGCGAATAAGCATTGCGCAGCTGCATGCACACGGCCACACGCTCATTCATCAGCTCATCCCGCTGGTGCTCCAGCGCTCGACAGTCTTCCTCAGCACGATCAGAGCTCGCATACGCCGATGAGAGCTGTTTCACGGCATCTTCTCGCTCCTGCATCAGTCTCCGTAGCTCCAACTCCATCCCAGCTTCCATGTCGTTCATGTCAGAGCCGTGCGTGTTAAGGTCTGTAGCTGTGAAGGCACCATTGTCAGCTGCAGCCGGACTTCCGGCGGATGTTTCTTGAAGAGTGCATATCTCCTTAACTGCTGCTGGATCGCTAGCCTCGGTTGTCTTATTTTCCTCGTTTGCGTCCTCAGTCAGCTTTGCTCGCTTCGAAACGCCGTGCTTGCCTGCTTCTGCTGCCCTCTTCTGTCTGTTCAGCACGTTTCGTCCAACAGCATCGAGAGCGTCGAGCCGAGCCATGATGTCGTCTAGCTGCCTGACGGCCTGATTCTGCTGCTGCTTGACAGCGCCTAGATGCTGCATCTGTAGCACTAGCTTCTGGTCCACGGCAGCCAAGTCGGCAGAGATTCGGCGAACATCACCAGGAAAGTCCAGCGATTCGGCCACCTCTCGAATAGAAATGTCGTCTGTCTTTGAGCAAATAAAGCTCAGGCTGCTATACGTCCCATCTAGGACTAGCTGTCACCGGAAAGAATGACCCAGCAATTCGCGTGCCTCGCGGTCGTCGACAGCGCGCGTGATAGGGCTCACGATCCAGATGGCAGCGCACTGCGAGATGTAACGCTCAGCCACGGCATCTCTAGCTATGTTGGCATCACCGAATCCGGGCTGTATGGTCGGTGGACGCGGTCAGAAATTCAGAGCTTCTTGAGGTTGGGCCTGCAAGAGGGGAGGGGTACTGTACTAGATCAACAAGTACCACACCGGTAGACAGAGCGTCCGACTTGAGATACACCCGGACGACTTTGATCAGCGGCCACAAAGCCATCTCTTCCTGCTGCTGAGCGTCCGCCGTCCCCGAGAGCCGCCCACTGATGCTACTGTCTAGGTACACTTGCAGCTGCATGTAAAACGACTGCGGGTTTGACGACGTCACCGAGCATACCGTGCCGAGGAGACTGCTGATCTGCGCGTCGTCGAGGAGCGTCTGAAGGCTGCAGCCGTCCATCAAGGCGGCCCTGCTGGTGGCCCGGTCAGGAAAAACGGCACGCAGTTTGGCCAGCGCGATGTTGGCCTCAGACGAATCTGTATGCACAAAGTCCCGAGTGTCTCGAGTGTCCCCGGAGTCAATCACGTCATCAAACAGCCGCGTCAGCTCCCGACGCCAGTCTTCTGACTTCACAAATTCAATCTCCGCACGGTACCTCTCAGCTTCATTTTCAGATGCATTCCACGAAATTTCTGTGACCACGGCCGTGCACGCCCGTAGGCCGTTGGTCGGCAGCACGCGGTCTTCGTCCAGGATGGCATTGATGACGGAGCTCTTGCCAGCCCCCGTGCGACCTACAACGCCTATAAAGACCGGTGTAGGTTTCGCGTTGTTCTGTAGTTGGGTAATGCGCTGCGTCCAGCCGGGCCCTTCAATACGCTCCTCGATGTCTTTGAGCGGGCTGGAAAGGTGGAGAAGTAGGGGTCGGGTAACCTTTACTGCCTCTGCCATGAGAGGCGGCGAATCTGAGCTGATGACGGCCTGAAGGTTGGACCAAGAAAAGGCATGAGCATCGGCAGTAATCGTGACATTTGGATGAGGTTCATGTGTAGGAGAAAGCCCGGATGTGGGCTGATAGAAAGAGGCTATGACTGGATCCTCCTGGGATGATGCATCACCAGAATCCGAGGCACTGACAGCAACGGTCGCGGTCTGGATCTGCGTGGTCACGAGCGGAGCAGGCCATCCCATGGTATCACCTTTTTCTACCACCAGATGCATTGATTCCATTCCTGTCTCAGGTCTGTGCGGTGGCGTTGTGAAATACAGCTCAGCAGTGTTGCCCTGCAGCTCTGGTGCAAAACCGGCAGCTTCAGCTTCCTCTTCTGGATGCTGCTCAATTGGATTGGCTAAAGTGGTTGCCTCCTTGATTCCCTCCGGCTGTGGCTCGGGGCTAGGAGACCAGTAGAGAGAGTCAATATCCGTGCTCGGGGCCATTACCTGGTTGTCAAAAAACGTCTCATACGGATCCATAAAGAGGCTAGGCTCATCGTCCTCGGCGCCAGTATTTTCTTCCTCATATATTGGAGAAAATCCCGCTAGATTTGAACTTCCAGAGTCATTTCTTTGAGGCTGTAACGAGGCAATCTCCCCGTTCGACGTCGTGGCCTCTTCATTTTCTTCTGTTCTTAGCTCTGCTGTTGAGATCCCATTGCTGCCAATGTCCTCTTGCTTCATCTCTAATTGTAGTAACGGCCTGGTAGTACCAGTACCACTGCCTCCGTCATCGCCCCCACCGTCTTCGTCATCAGAAATGCATATAGGTGAGAGCGGGAAAGCCTCGACAGACCACCAGGGATCATCGGATTGCTCGATCTTGATTCGCGGATTCTGGCTGTGTATGCTCGAAACATCATTTCTGTCTTTTTCATTGTGTTCGTCAGCGTCGTCGTCATCGATGTAAATCACCAACGGAGACGGATTCCCGCCCTGGTTCCTTCTGGGAGGCATTTGTTCGAGCTGGGCTGCAACGTCACTTCAGAGCTTGGGACGGCGTCAAGTTTCTGTTATATCTTCTTCATGCACTTCTGCGTGTACTAGATGTTTTGTAATGCAAATTAATAATTCCCGTAAAGAAAGCCAAAAAAAAAATATGGTATTGAAAAAGGAAAAATTATTTTGTCCTCTCGAACTGGATTGAGGGCTCGAAGAGCATAGCTATCGACTGATTGAAAGCGTGTCAGGGCTCTAGGCTGTGCGGAGGGAATACCATAGGAAGCCTTTGTAAGAATGTATACGAAAAAGTATCAAGAAGGAGAAGAAGCCAGTGACAGGAGTGGCATGTAGCCAGCGCCTTGTTACCTAGTCACGGTTGTGATGGACTGAATTATTGAGTGGATGGAAAACGAGAGAGATTGTGAAAAATGTGATGAGGCGGGACGTTTTTAAACTAGTCGCTAAACACCATTTGCTTCCGAGTACACCCAAGTAGGAAAGAGCGAAACTGCAGAGTAAGAAGATAGGAGGCAGCTGCGTTGGACAACTTCCGTTTGAGACATGTCATATAGCCGGAAGCACGAAGCTAAGCCGAGATCAATATACGAGCTGGGGGGGGGGTTTGTTGAGGATGGGACGAAAGCCTCAGATATAACGGATTGTCTTTGGAAACCAATATATCTTTAAATGCCTGTCTCTAAATAGCAAGCAGGCAAGCAGGCAAGCAGGCCGGGTTGGTGATTGCAGGGATGTAGATGTGATGTTAGCCGTTGCGATCGTTGATTGGCTGGTACGAGCGCCTTGTAGGTCTCACCGCCTTCTCTCTGGGGCGGCATATTCTGCCGACGCTTGTTTTGGAGGGAGGCGCTGTAATGAATAGCTGCAGCTCTCTTGTCGCCGCCAGCCGTCGACATATCCTCGTGTGTCACATTCTCATCTCAGCTCCTCCTGTATATTTTGAAAAGATTTGCACACGATATCATAAAAATAGCTCATAACGACCGACCGACGCGATCGAAAGAGCTTCGCGCGTGAAGGAAGCGACCCTAGCAGAAAGAGAGGCAGAAGACGGGCAGCGACGAGGAGACGACTAGTTCGAAGCCCCGGCGTAGCACATACGAGCCCTCTTCCTCCCCTTCTCTCCCCTCATTTATCTCCGAATCTCCTCAACAGGCACCTCAAGATGTCAACAATCACTGAGAACGCGTTGCAGTCGGGCCACCCGCCGATCGTGCCGCTACCGTTCAATGGAAACCAGCCTGAGACGATCAAGCTGTACCCACTGTCAAACTACACGTTCGGCGTCAAGGAGACGCAGCCGGAGGAGGACCCTTCGGTGGTAGCGCGGCTGCGGCGGCTGGAGGAGCACTACACGGCGCACGGGATGCGGCGCACGTGCGAGGGCATCCTGGTGTGTCACGAGCACAACCACCCACACATCCTGATGCTGCAGATTGCCAATGCCTTCTTCAAGCTGCCGGGCGACTACCTGCGGCCGGAGGACGAGGAGCTGGAGGGCTTCAAGTCGCGGCTGGACGAGCGTCTGGCGCCTGTGGGCCGGCTCGGCGAGGGCGAGGAGGCTGGCGACTGGCAGGTTGGCGAGTGTCTGGCCCAGTGGTGGCGACCCAACTTTGAGACGTTTATGTACCCGTTTATCCCGGCGCACGTCACGCGGCCAAAAGAGTGCAAGAAGCTGTACTTTATCCAGCTGCCTAAGTCAAGTGAGTAGTGGTTGTGAGCAACAGAGGAGCGCAGAGGAGCGCAGAGGCGCACGTGGACATGCGAGCGAGATCAAGACGGCTGACAATCCCCCATAGAAGTGCTGAGCGTCCCCAAGAACATGAAGCTGTTGGCCGTGCCGCTCTTTGAGCTCTACGACAACACGGCTCGTTACGGCCCCCAGCTGTCGGCCATCCCGCATCTGCTGAGCCGCTACAACTTTGAATTCTACGACGAGGACGGCAACGTGGTGGCCGCGACGCCAGGGTCGGGCCTGCCGCTGGGTGGAGAGGAACTGCAGACCAAGGTTCTGGCGGGCGAGGACACAGACATGAAGACGGAGAACGGGACACATTGAGGAGAGCTTGGGCTGCCAAAGAGATGCCGAGGAGGAGGCGTGTAGGGGACGGAGAAGCTTGAAGGGGATCTTCTCGTGTTTTTCATAGTGTTCCGCTTATTCTTTATATTTCTAAAGAGAGAGAGACGGAAAAGCCTTGTTGTATGTAATCTTCTGTCAGGCAGCGGCACAATAAATTATTTGTATGGACAGAAGCATTTTGCCTCGAGAATTTCTCTCAAAAGAACGGCGGGAAGAGGGCTTAAACAGCCGACGACCTCTTGTTTCTGGGCCGAGCCAGGCCTGGCCGAGTCGTCTACGACATTTCGTTTGAGCCGTAGTATGCATCCGAGCATCTTGGACAAGGAGTAGGGACATTGGATGGCCGTTCACTCCTTTTCGCCCTGAATGGTGGCCACGATGTGACGAGTGTGCTTGAGGGCGCGGAATTCTAGGTACCAGATGCCCTGCCAAGTTCCCGTTGCCTTGATTTGAACGCAGAGGTCAGCTTTGAGTAGAGAAAAACAAAGAAAAATAAAAGAAAAGGAAAAAAAAAGAAAAAAAAGGGAAAAAAAAGACAAAGGCTCTACGCACCAGCTTGCCGTCGCGGATGGGGATCGTTACGCTCGCGCCGACGAGGGCGCTCTTGATGTGAGCCTGGGTGGTGGAAGAGCGATCAGTTCATGCATGCACGTCGTAAGCAGAAGCAGCAGGAGTAGCAGCAGCAGCGGCGGCTGTAACGGCACCCACCGGCATGTCATCCGGTCCTTCAGCGTTGTGGCGATACAGCTCTTCGCCCTTGGGGCCTTCGGCCGGGGCGATGCGGTCGAGGGCATCGCTCATGTCGCTGCGCACGTCTGAGTCCCAGTTCTCGTTGAGGCTGAGCGCACAGCTGGTGTGCTGGACGAAGAGGTGCAGCAGGCCGACCTTGTAGTCGCGGATGGCGGGAAGCTCGCGGAGGACGATGTCGGTGATGAGGTAGGAACCGCGGGAGCGCGACGGCAGCGAAAACGACTTTTGGTACCAAGACATGGCGGCGGGAGGCGCAAGGAGGGCAAAGAGGGCAAAGAGGAAAGCAGATGCGAATATGAGAACGAGAAGAAAGAGGACAAGCCTACGAGACGATGAGGTTGGAGGTGGCAGAGGTGATGAATGACGTCGTTGAGGGGTCATTTTATTTCTATTTTTGCTAGCTTTACTAAAATAACGAGAGATTTGGCGATCAAGATGTTGCGATAATACGACACAGGCTGAGTGAGGAGAGATATCTCACCTAGCAACCGACCTGCCAAACGGCACTGCAGACATTACCAGTATGGTATCTCAAGACACTGAAAGGTGCAAGCAGCCAGTATCGTGATGCGCGAACTGTTGGGCTGTCCAGACAGGAGTATCTTCCCAGAAGCTGCAGCTGCGACCTATCTGAAGATTCATGCCAGCTCTGGCTCCCAGCGAACGTGTAAGAAAAATATACAGCTCCAGCTTGGCGCATTGCATCCCACAGCGCATGCAACCCACTGCCGTCCTAGGCCGCTCTTGCGGTGTAGCCAAGGACTGCCCTGAGCTTCGGAAGTCCGGCATTGCTGGCACAGACCGGACTGCTTCAACGCAGAACTTCTACAGTAAAACTAAGATACCTACTCCAGTACGAGTACACTCGTATACCAACATCATCTTTATCTCCGCTGTCAAGGCCGAACACCTCTCTATCCACTAACGTTCCTGTAATTTCAGAGCAATATATTGCCTAGTGGTGCTTATAAATGCTGTGCCTAAAAAAAAACAGCACTATCGGAAATCTGACACCCACTGAACGCCTTTCCCTATATGGACTAGAAGCCTTGCACCGCGACAGCGTCGTACCTTCCTACTGCCTCCATCGTGCTAATTGGTGGCGACTGCAGAAAGGCTATTATCTCTGGCGTGGTTCTTTTTCTCTGTGTATTCTTCTTCGTCTTTGTCTGTCTTTCTTCCCTTCCCCCTCCGACCACGAATTGCTGTTCTACCGGTCGTTTTCCATCCCCCCCTGGAAACCGGACAGCTTCCCCTGTCGTTATCTGCAGCCCTCGATAAGGCTGCGCTCCTATCGTCTCGCCCTGAGACGACTCCCGGTCGAGATTCCATCCCTCCCGGAAAAGAAACACGCAGGCAGCGAAGTTGGCTCTCGCAAACAACAGCAACCGCAGGGCCGGCCCTCCACACTGCATACTCGCACACACTCTCACACCTCAGCTTGCCAAAGACTGCTGGCATGACTGCTCGTCGGATCTAAGCTCGAATTTCGGCCTGCCATTCTCCGAGCTTCAAGCGAAAACTTTCCGAATCGAACAACTCAGCGCGCTCGCAGCCGCGTAAACTATGTTGCCCGTCATGGAAGACGGCCTCGAAGGACTCTTCCCGGCCTTCGACGCCTCCTCCCAGAAGATAATGGCCCAGACCGGCTCGTTCTCTGGGTACCGGGCTCTGCTCCCGCTGGGCGGTGGCTACCTCAGCTCCACTACCGCGTCTGGACAGCCGTTCTGCAAAAACGAGGAGGGATGGGGTCCGATCAGCCCCTTCCGTTACGACTTTACGCCGTGCTTCATTGACGTCTGGGTAGCGTCTGTGGCTGCCTTTGGCGTGCTGTTTGGCGCTATCGCGCTCTGGTGGCTGTTTGCAAAGAAGACGTCCAACGGCCTGGCCAAGAACTGGGTGTTTTGGCTGAAGCAGGTAAGACAGAAGGAAGGAAAGAAAGAAAGAGAACGACAAGAAGTGCGAGGGCTTTAGCGGACACGATGCTGACAAACGCAGACTCTTCTTGCGGCCGTCATTGGCGACTTTGTGGCCCAGCTGGTCCTCCAGATCATCAGCTACCCGTCCGTCTGGTTTGCCGACTTCCGCGTTTACACCACCGCCCTTACCATTGTGTCGCTCGCCGTCATCTTCGCCATCCAGTGGGCTGAACACACCCGCCTCCGCAATGCGAATGCCGTAGTCCTCTTCTACTGGCTCTTCCTTCTCATCGTGCTCGCCGTCAAGCTCCGCTCCCTGATCTCCCAGCAGATCTACGCTGACAGCCTGCCCTACTTTATCACCTACGCAGTCGGCTGCGGCCTGGCTGCTGCTGCTTTCCTCGTCGAGTGGCTGGCGCCGCGCCAGCTGTCACACGACTATGAGGTTGTCCTGGACGAGCGCGAGGAGTGCCCGGCCGAGCACGCCACCATCTTCTCGCTCCTCACCTTCTCGTGGATGACGCCGCTGATGCGCTACGGCTACTCGACGTACCTGACGGAAGGCGACCTGTGGGGCCTCGTTACCAGCGACCGCACCGCCGTGACCGGCCGCACCTTTGAGGAGGCCTGGGAGCGGGAGCTCAAGATCCGGCCTGGACGGCCGTCCCTCTGGACAGCCCTCTTCCGCGCCTTTGGCGCGCCCTACGCCCTGGCCGCCGTATTCAAGGTTGGCAACGATCTGGCTGCCTTCTCGCAGCCGCAGCTGCTGCGCTACCTCATCGCCTTTGTCGACTCGTACAACTTGAGCCCCGAGCCCCAGCCGGTCATCCAGGGTGCTGCCATTGCCCTGGGCATGTTTGGCGTGGCCGTCTTCCAGACGATCATGATCCACCAGTACTTCCAGCTCACCTTCGTCTCCGGCATGCGCATCAAGGGAGGCCTGACCTCGTCCATCTACCGCAAGGCCCTCAAGCTGTCCAACGAGGGCCGCGCCACCAAGACCACCGGCGACATTGTGAACTACATGGCTGTCGACGTCCAGCGCCTGCAGGACCTGACGCAGTTTGCCCACCAGCTGTGGTCGGCCCCCTTCCAGATGTTCATCTGCATGTTCTCGCTCTACAAGCTGGTCGGCTGGACGATGCTAGCGGGCGTCGGCGTCATGATTGTCATGATCCCCGTCAATGGCTTTATCGCCCGCCGGATGAAGACGCTGCAGAAACAGCAGATGAAGAACAAGGATGCGCGCAGCCGTCTGATCTCGGAGATCATCAACAACATGAAGAGCATCAAGCTGTATGCCTGGGGCGCCGCCTTTATGAACAAGCTCAACTACATCCGCAACGACATGGAGCTCAAGAACCTGCGCCGCATCGGTGCGAACCAGGCCTTTGCCAACTTCACCTGGACCACGACGCCCTTCTTGGTCTCATGCATGACCTTTACCGTCTTTGTCCTGACCCACGACGAGCCGCTGACGACCGAGATCATCTTCCCCGCCCTGGCCCTGTTCAACCTGCTCGCGTTCCCCCTGTCTGTGCTGCCCATGGTCATCACCTCCATCATCGAGGCCAGCGTTGCCGTCTCGCGCCTGACAGCCTTCCTCGTCGCCGAGGAGGTCCAGTCCGACGCCGTCATCTCCAAGCCTTCGGTGGAGGCGGGCGAGGAGGCCGTCAGCATTCGCGACGGCAGCTTCTCCTGGGACCGCCACGAGAGCAAGACCGCGCTCAGCCACATCAACTTCTCTGCCGACAAGGGCGAGCTCACCTGCGTGGTCGGCCGCGTCGGTGCCGGTAAGTCGTCGCTGCTGCAGGCGGTCTTGGGCGACCTCTGGAAGATCAAGGGCGAGGTCGAAGTCGCCGGCTGCGTGGCTTACGTGGCCCAGCAGTCCTGGATCATGAACGCTACCGTTAAGGAAAACATCCTGTTTGGCCACCGCTACGACTCGCACTTTTACGAGCAGACCGTCAAGGCGTGCGCGCTCCTCGACGACTTCGCACAGCTGCCGGACGGCGACGAGACCGTGGTGGGCGAGCGCGGCATCTCGCTGAGCGGCGGCCAGAAGGCCCGCGTGACGCTCGCCCGCGCCGTCTATGCCCGCGCCGACGTGTACCTGCTTGACGACGTGCTGTCTGCCGTGGACTCCCACGTCGGCCGCCACCTGATCGACAACGTCCTCGGCTCGCAGGGCCTCCTCCGCTCCAAAACCCGCATCCTAGCCACCAACTCCATTCCCGTCCTGACAGAGTGCGAATCGATCTACATGCTGCGCGATGGCGAGATCGTGGAGAAGGGCACGTACCAGCAGCTGATGGCCATGAAGGGCCTCGTGAGCGACCTGATCCGGACGGCCGGGCAGTCCGAGTCCGGGTCTGGGTCTGGATCAGCATCTGCTGCCGAGTCGGGCAGCGAGACATCGACGGTGATTGACGCAGATACCACCCTCCTCAAGGACGACGAGATTGAAGAGGCCCAGGAGGGCCTCGCTCCGCTGGAGAGCATCAGGCCAGGGGCGTCGTCTAGGACTCCAAAGAAGCCGCGGGCCAACAGCACGGTCACGCTTCGCCGGGCCAGCGCTGCTAGTTTCCGCGGTCCTCGGGGCAAGCTCGGAGACGAGGAGGCCAGCGGCAGCAGGACGAAGCAAGGCAAGGAGCATTCGGAGCAAGGAAAAGTAAAGTGGCAAGGTATGTGTGAGAGAGAGAGGGGGAGATCCTGGCCTACACTACCTGAAAGCATGCTAACCATCATCTCCATTGCAGTGTACATTGAATATGCCAAGGCAAACAATCTGGTAGCCGTGGCGGTCTACCTCGTGGCCCTCGTTGCCTCCCAGTCGGCCGGCATGGGCGGCAGCGTATGGCTCAAGAAGTGGGCTGAGCACAACGCCGTCAGTGGCGGCAACTCCCAGATCGGCAAGTACATCGGTATCTACTTTGCGTTCGGCATCGGCGCTGCAGCCTTGACCGCTGCGCAGATGCTTATCCTGTGGATCCTCTGCTCGATTGAGGTATGTTCTCTTTTTTCATATTCTCTTTTTTCCCCTTTTTTTCACAGACCGACGAGGGCGAAACATGAATATGTGGCTGTAGGCTGACTTTTGGTTCTCTGTGCACTAGGCATCACGCAAACTCCACGAGAGGATGGCCAATGCGATCTTCCGGTCGCCCATGTCCTTCTTCGACGTCACGCCGGCGGGACGAATCCTAAACCGATTCTCGAGCGACATCTACCGCGTTGACGAGGTGCTTGCTCGGACGTTCAACATGCTGTTCAACAACATTTCCAAGTCGGGCTTCACGCTGGCCGTCATCTCGGTCTCGACGCCTGCCTTCACGGCCTTGGTGATCCCGCTCAGCCTCATGTACATCTGGATCCAGCGGTACTACCTTCACACGTCGCGGGAGCTCAAGCGTCTTGACAGCGTGACGAAGAGCCCGATCTTTGCTCACTTTCAGGAGTCTCTGGGCGGCACGTCGACGATCCGCGCGTACGGGCAGGCGAAGCGCTTTGAGATGGAGAACGAGTGGCGTGTGGACGCGAACCTGCGCGCCTTCTTCCCGTCGATCAGTGCCAACCGGTGGCTGGCTGTGCGGCTCGAGTTCATCGGGGCGGCTGTGATTCTCGCGGCAGCCGGGCTGTCGGTCATCTCGGTGGCCAACCACAGCAAACTTAGCGCCGGCATGGTCGGCCTGGCCATGTCGTATGCGCTGCAGATCGTGACGGCGCTGAACTGGATCGTGCGGCTGTCAGTCGAGGTGGAGACGAACATTGTGTCGGTGGAGCGGGTGCTGGAGTACGCGCAGCTGCCCAGCGAGGCGCCGGAGATCATCAAGCGGCACCGGCCGCCGGTCAGCTGGCCGTCTCGCGGCGAGGTCGAGTTCCGCCAGTACAGCGCCCGCTATCGCGAGGGTCTGGACCTGGTGCTCAAGAACGTCAGCCTGGACATCAAGCCGCGTGAGAAGATCGGTGTGGTCGGCCGCACTGGCGCCGGCAAGTCGTCGCTGACGCTGGCGCTGTTCCGCATCATTGAGCCGGACACGGGCCACATCCGCATCGACGACCTCAACACGTCGACCATCGGCCTGCTGGACCTTCGGCGCCGGCTGGCCATCATTCCGCAGGACGCCGCGCTCTTTGAGGGCACCATCCGCGACAACCTCGACCCAGCGCACGTGCATGACGACACGGACTTGTGGTCTGTTCTTGGTAGGTCTTCCCGGTACCACTGTCTTTTTTATTTTATTTTATTTTATTTTATTCTTTTCCTGCTTTTGAAACACTTGGACAAAACTGGATCGCTAATTATTATACACCTAGAACATGCTCGCTTGAAGGACCACGTGTCGTCGATGGGAGGCGGCTTAGAGGCCAGAATTAACGAAGGAGGTACGTGTTTGAAGTTTCTAGTCGTCATCACCGCATCTACTCCTTGTCTCTTTTTTTTTTTGCCACCTTTTTTCTTGCTGCCTGGGTGTCACGGCCCTACGAGGGTGATATGTCAGGTTACTGTCGCTGCAGAGACGGTTTGAAAAGACGGAGCGGATGACAGAGGTAGCCTCCTACAATGCAGAGCATGACCGGCCGCAGGAAGCACAAGCAAGGACGAACTGTGCCCGAAGCTATGTGCAACGGTTTGCCGACAGCCCAAGTGGTGCAAGCTCCTTGTTGTCTTGTCTTTCTTTACAGTCTCATCTCAGCAGTCGCTGTGGGTTTCCTCTATGGTGAAGATGGAAACTGCGGATCCGCTTCTAGCCATGCGGTTCTCATCTCACGACTTTTATCTTTCTTCTTTTCCTTTTCCTTTTCTTTTCTGATCCTTTACTTACCCCTCCCCCTAAATCGTATGGCTACGGTTGCTAACGCACGCCTGTCACACATTTTCAGGCTCCAATCTCTCCCAGGGTCAGCGTCAGCTAGTATCGCTGGCGCGGGCAATGCTGACTCCATCCAACATCCTTGTTCTGGACGAGGCTACGGCTGCGGTGGATGTGGAGACGGACCGGATGCTGCAGGCGACGCTACGGTCTCCGATGTTTGCGAACCGGACGATCATCACTGTGGCCCACCGCATCAACACGATTCTGGACAGCGACCGGGTGGTGGTGCTAGACAAGGGTGAGGTAGCCGAGTTCGGCACTCCGCAGGACTTGATTGCGCAGCGGGGACGGTTTTACGGACTTGTAAAGCAGGCCGGACTGACCGACTGAGCGAGGCCTGAGAGAAAGAGAGAGAGAGAGAGAGGGGGAGGGGGGAAGAAGAAAAAGAGAGGGAAACGAGGACGAGCGAGTGGGAAAGGAGGCAGATTATAGCTTTGTGGTGGTGTGGTTTTAATATTGTGACATGTCGAAGAAAGATATCTAGAGACGAAGAAAGACTGGGATTGGATAAGAATGTAGAGTATCTCACAAAAAGCGTCGGTGAGTTTTCAGGTTCTTGAAAAAAAAGCACAAATAGCAGGATGCAGAAAGAACACTGGATGAATGCAGAGTGCTAAATGCAAGGTGCTGAATGCAGAATGCTACACAAGAAAAACAACGTACGAGCAGAGGAAGCCAAAGAGAAAGATGCAAGCCCAGAAATGTCAGTCAAAGAGCATCCGAGTTTCGGGCGCCTAGACTGCCATACGATACTATGAGTATGTACTTGTGGTGGCTTTTGAATGAAAAATCGATAAAAACCTAAAAACTAAAACTAAAGACCCAGCGGTGGCCCCTCTTAGCTGTGATCGCCATGGGAAGGCCCGGATGGCGTTGCCTGCCAGGTTGTCCACGGAGCCGCTGCTTGTTATCTGGTCACATTTTACTTGCTGCCGCTGCAGTTTAATGGAGAAGATGGAGACCGAGAGATGGGGACAGCAGAGAGAGGGGGGGGAGGTTGTAGCGAATACGAGCAATAATAAGATATTGAAAAACAAAAAAGCCTAAAGAAAGAGAGAACAAGGGGTGTGAGAGAGGAAAGGAAGAGTTTGAGGCTCGTAGGTGAAGCGGTGAAGACGAGACCCCAGATGAGAAGGGATTTCCCTTGATTGAATACATAGAATAAAATAATAGGACAACAGATAAACCATACCTTGCATTCGGCTCTAACGACGTACTCGTATTATTGGCAGCAGGCCAGCACTTCGTACGAGTTACGTTCAATATTCCTAATGTGCCCACAGAGCCCCTCCTTCCCTATTTCTTTCCCCCTCCTTCCGCTTTGTACCATGTACGGGTACCCCAGCTCTGGCAGATCTGTCGGTGAGGGAAGGTGCGCGAGCGCGGCGAGTGCGCAATGTCTGGTGTACGAGTACGGCGGACGGTGGAGTGACCTGACGGGGTGCGGTGGCTTCGAGGTGGCTCATTAGCACGAGTAGTACTCTGTAGGGGTGGCAGGACTAGCGGGAATAAGAAGAGGGGTGGTAAAGGCAAAATAAAGTTAAAGCATGTGACATATTGACATTTCTGTCTTGTCATGTACTCGTAATGATACTATGTACGTGCTTTTGCGAGTACGAGTGCGCTTTCGCGTAGCATTGGTTGTCATTGCCGACCAGATTTGACTGCTCTATGGATGCTACACAGTACACAGTATGGAAGATTTGGATGGAGTCTGCCCCTCTCTTTCTCTCCTGTCGCCCTCTCTCTCTCTCTCTCTGTGTGTGTGTGTGTGTGTGTGTGTGTGTGTG